>APFE031212782.1:100872-133039 GCA_000404065.3 Pinus taeda | reverse complement strand
TAGCAATTAAATTAGAATTAATTAGGGACTAATTTAGGATTAGTTTTTAATTACATTTTTTTTAGCCTAATAACAAAATTTCCAGATTGATGCCAGATTTGACCCATCAACTTTGTAAGCTCATAAATTGAGTTATACTTGGCCAAATGAGGCCCAGGACGGCTCATTGGAAAGAGAAAATCAAGGAGAACATTTTGGAAGAGGTTTCACTAACAGATTTGATCATTTATTGGGTCAAAAATCGGGCAGAAAATCAGGCTCCAAATTTTGAAAACAAAGTCAATTTTCTGAGTTATTTTCTTCAATTTCATTTGTCCAAAGCCTCTTCTAATTGTAGATCCATTGGTCAATGATATCCTTTTCCAATCAAACCCTTCCAAGCATCAATACAGAGCGTATATTTTGTTTTCAATTATTTATTTAAATAGAATTTAATTAACTTTGATTTAAAGGCCAACAATGCTATTTTGATTTTATGGTTGCATTTCAATAAGATTTTGGTTTCTTTTTGCAGGAAAACAATGGAAGAAATATGGAAAAAAAGATCTCAGTCAATGAGAATGCTCGAGCAATTGAAGATCAGAATTTTGAGCAAGTAAAATTGGATTTGGCTGATTTCTCTTCACCAAACTTTCCTCTCAAGAATTTCTTCACAGACAGTATAAGTAATAGATTGCAAAATGGAATAGGGGCTGCTCTCCTCTGTAGTTTTAGACTTCTGAAAGCACTATTGTAATAGGAATTTAGAGTTGTAGGAGAGAGGAGAGAATCTCAGATCTGGGGATTATTCAGGATTTTCCTTTTGTATCTTGAATTATGTGTGAGGGGCAGAGTTTGCACTATTGTGGCTCTAGTTTTGAAGGCAGAAATTCAAGCAATGTAAAGGGTTGTTGGAGACCAAGGACAGAGAAAAGGATGCAATAAATTGGTATTTCTAATACTACTGTTTTAAATATCAGTTTTAATTTTATGGTGACAGGAATGTTTCATTTATTCATGTTTGTGCACTATTGTCGATATGGGTAATTTGTCTCATTCTTGTTATTATGTGTCTCTGTTTTTATGGATTAATTTCTCATTTTTGAGTAACTACTTACTCTGAAATCTGTCTTATGAAATTGATTCATTGAATGGTAATGTGTTGTGAACTATTTCCACATATCGTTATTCCATTATTGGATTTATTGATTTGATAATCAATATCATTTTGTGAACTACTTCCTGAATGTTGTTGGTTTATTATTTCAGTTTTAAGGTCTCAATAGAATGTGTTTTGGTAACCATAATATCAGTTAATTGAACTACTTCATTAACTTGATATTCATTATAAACAAGATATATTTAAATCCCAATACTTTAATTATCTTGCTCTTAGTTGGGTTAGATCTGTATTCGCCTAATTAAGATAGGATTTAGATTAGTTTCTTTTGCTTGCATCATAGAATAAACTTGCATTTAGAGTAAATTATACATTCTGTTAAGTCCTCTCCCCGAAGAGGCAAAACTTTAGTTGCGGCTTGGCTGAACCCAAATCAGTTTAAGGGTCATCCTCTTGCCTGATCAGCAAGGGGAAGTGATCTGATATCCCTGTCTATTGGTAGGTAAAGATACATCATAAACCAATAGCAATAGGGAGAAGGTAACTGGACCTAGTTAAACCAGTCGGAGCCACCACATCAAACGGAAAAGGAGTTGCTTTCAAGGTCAGGACTGGGTGGTTATCGCCCAATGTTGTTGCAGCGATTTTCGAGGCCTCAACACTACCATAGGGCTTACCCAATCAGATTCTTCTACTTGCTCAATAATTCTTGCTTCTAGCATTTTTTCTAACTCTTTGCACACCTTTTCCTTATACCTGGGATTCACTCGGTAAGGTCTTTGTTTCATGGGCTTCACATTGGGATTTAAAGTGATCTTCATCACTTCCATATCCCCTACTATTCCCTTCAGGTCTGAGAACTTGGTAGGAAACAAGTCCTAGTATTCACGCAACAACTCCACAACTTATCAACTGTATCTTCATCCCAATAATCTCCTATCTTTGTAAACTTAGGTTGCGTGTCAGATCAGATGTTTACTTGCATGGTCTTTAGAGGTTTTGATATATACAGGTTCATTGATTTAGGACCTTCAACCTTGCGCTATCCTTTGAACTCTAGAATATTGATTTTTCACAGATCATCTTCTTCTTCTTCTTTTGCAGTCACATTGTAGCATTACAGTGCATGGTGCATCTATGTACTGTAGTCTAGTTTAACCCCTTCTACCAGCTCTTCAGGTGTTCTAAATATAGCAGCCTTAAATTCCTAGAGCACATTATCCATACATTCTAATCCATACTCCAAGTCGAAATTTAATAAGAAGCTCTCCCTGAAGATGTCCCATTTGGTTGTCCCATGGAATAGCTCTATTTCCAAATACCAGTTCACTGGTATAGTATTGAGGGTATGATAGAAGATATGCATCCATTCCAGTTGTGTCTCTTCTCCCCAAGCTTTATCCCCCACGCAAAGTGCTCACGTAGATCATCCTTTCTTCTATATTTCTCAGTCATCTAGGTATTACCGTATCCAAACCTCAACTTCATCATCCGCTTGTATTCATCAAGTCAACAAAGATTTCCTTATGCGTACTCCACCAATGGGCAGGCGTAGCATGCAGTGCCAGTTCAAGTTCATGGAGTCGATGTTCCTTGGGAACCTCCCTTTCAAACTCATCCAAAAAGAGATTAACATCATTGAAACCATCATAATTTTGGAGATTTCTTACCTCATAGATACACATCGCAGCGATTTTGTCATCATATTGTAACGTAGTTCAGAAGCTTTACGCAACAGATTTTGCCAATGGTCGAGCTCTTCATCCGAGTTTGAGCTACAAGAGTTGTCTCTATCCCACGAGATCCACCCATATGTAGTGGGATTGATACAATATTCATCGCATGAATTTATCTTTATATCTGATCTAGATCATCATCTTCCACATAATTGCGGACCAGTTCAGTGTAGTGTGCTCCTTCAGCAGGGCCCAGTGGCACAATAACCCTAAGCACCTTCTTCTCAAATGTCATCCTTCACTTATTCAGATTAATCGTTGCATCCATGTCAATGGCTCAATCAATTCTTAGTAGTCTAGAGTAAGGATTATTGTTATCCACTATTTTAATTACATCAAAGTCAGCCAACGCACTCACTCCTTCAATTTCCATTGTTACCCATATAGGTGTCCCATAGGAATGATCTTCTGTTGATTGGCCATGCGTAGCTTTATAGGAGACCATTGTAGCACATGTCTTCCCATCCTTTCCCATGTTTTCTTAGGCAGTACATTTGCATTAGAAACCAAATCCAGGATGACTTGGTTCATTTCATACTCCCCGATCTACGCGGTTAACCTCATCTCATGCCCAGTCTACTTCTTGTGTTTACCCAGTTTTCTCATAGTGCATGGTTCTAAAGGAATCTTAATTTTTCCTGTACAATTGTCAAACAACTCATGGATCCCTTCTATCTCCTTCTAATCCCTCAACAACTTCATACAAGTTTTGAGAAAAGTGGCTAACAATGAAGGATCCACATCTTGCACTTCACTATTCCTAGATTATTTCTCTTGACTCCTTGATGTAGAAGCTTCAACAAAATTCTTCTTGGCCTCCATAAAATTTTCTTTAGATTTATTGAGGTCAAACCTGACTTCCTTTTCAGCAGCCTTGTACACCAATCCTTTGGTTTCCGGTTTCTTTCCATTATCTTCTCTTGTGGCCATACCACTTTGCGTTATGATATTGATTTTATGATACTCTTCGCGAGGCTCTGGCCTTATCATATGGATATTATGCATAGGCTATTGTGTCTTTTTCTCTTGCATCTTGGCAATCAACACCAGGGAGTCTTCTATCACATGATCGAGTTGTCTGCAATATTAACAAGATGTATGTGTTGGGTTTTGACAGTCACATGCAAAATTTCAAGATTCACTACAATTATAGCAAATAAATTCTCCATGACCTCTTCCAGCCCCTCCCCCTCTTCCTCTTCCATGACCTTGAAATCCTCTATGCGTTGCACCCTCACTTTGATCTTGAGCCTGATTTTCTACCTGCATTTTAGAGGTAGGTGTCCTTTCCATCATTAATTCACAACTTCAAGTGTTTTTCTCATTGTGTCCAACCAATTTACAAAAGGTACAAAAGAATTGTTGTGGTGTCTAAACAAACTTTTTTAAGAGATGATAATTATGAGTTGTGTGCTTCCAAGGTATCTAGCAAATAACACATGATAATGGTACTCTCGTACTTCATCCCATGAAATTTTAAATGTTCAAAGGCACAGGACCTCCTCCAATTGGGTAATTATGATTGATCCAAAGGGATATTGGTGGCCACCCTCCAATTTCACTTGGACCCGCACCATTGTTTCTTTTATTTTGTTAGTTTCCTTAATTGTAGCATAGTTTACTATTTTTAGCAATTTTTCGAGTCCTAAACTTCTGGAGCCATTTTGAGGCCATAAACGACATTTTTTTGGCAATATACCACTAATGATTTGATAATAAAATCATTTTTTCCGTCGTAGTCTTTGGAGAGATCTTCCCAATGGGGTATAATGCATGTCAAATGGAGATAATATGACCAAGTCACAACCCCAGGAAGTTGGTTGTCCAACTGACCCCAACGGGGCCCATAAACTTTTGGTGTTACATCTCCTCAAGTTAAGTTTTTGGGTGTTAGGGTTTGCTCTTATTGTTCAATAATAAAAGGCCCTTGAGCCTCACTATAAGGTAGTTCAGAGGCATGTAGCCGCCATATCTCTTCTCACAGATAAGCTACCATCGCTCAAGCTAGTTTATTTCCATTTATGTTACTAGGCATATTTCAATATTTTACATTAATGAAATGAAGTATTGTTTTTGCTACATCTCTATATTTATGGTTATATATGTAATTTGTTGTGTTCCTATTTAAATTCAAATTAGTGGTATCAAAACAATCCGCTCTTTCTCTATTTTTCTTTTCATGTCCGCAACGAGGTGGGGATATAAGGAGTTAGGGCTTGAACTAGCCAAATGTTTACAAGACCAACCTCGCAAATCCCTACAGCCTCCTATGGTGGATGAAAAGAAAGACAAGGGAGCAGGAGGTCCCATCAAAATCTTGCTCAAAGAGGCCCTTGAGCGACAAAGGAATGCAATGATGGACAACATTTCCCAAATCCATCAACGGCTACCCAGGGGAAACACATCTACTTCCAGCAGCTACTCTAGAAATGCCACACCCTTTAAGATACAAGTTAAATTTGACATTCGCACATTTGAGGGTCAAATAGATGTAGACATTATAAATGAATGGTTAAATCTACTATAAGGGTATTTTTTTGTTCATTATTTTTTTGGACGGGAAAAGATTACTTTTGCACTCTTCTCAAAGCCACCCCCCACATCAAAGACTCATGGGACACCTATTGCAAGTAGAAGGATGATAGTATGATCTCACTATTTTTAGTTGCACCCACTTGGAATTCATTCCGAGATGCCATCAAGGAGTAGTACTACCCTATTAGAAGCTATGAGGATAAATACATAAAGTGGACCATGCTGCGGCAGGGAAGGTACCAAGATGTGCCAGAGTTTACCAATATTTTTCATACCCTTCACACAAAGTTAGGTATCAAGGTTGTTGAGCAGCATGTGGTACTCAAATCCCATGACTGCCTTCACAGGTAAATCTAGGACGAGATGGAGTTCTGGGACATCTCATTTCTCGGCACAACAATACTGATACACTGTCAAGATCGAGCATAAGCTTAAACAGAAGAAGTGAGACTTTGGATCTGTGAATCCAAAGTAAGGGAAAGGTGCCCCCAAACCACAGAACAAAGGACAAAGCCAAGGCAACGGCGTCCCAGGACAACCCACCAAATCTGCAAGCAAAGAACAACACTGTGAAGCTGAAGAAGGACACAAAATGGTGGTGTGAGTTCCATAAGAGCTCCACTCACAATATAAGTGATTGTCGGGCCAAGCAATCACTCGTGATTGAGCTAAAGGCTTCAGAATAAGATGCATGTTCCAACTCCGGGTTAGAACTCGACAAGGGGAATGACAAGGGGAAGCAGATTATTGATGGGAGCCTAATGCCACCGTTGCCACCACGAAGATCCAAAAGAAGGAAACCAAATATCTAGAGGAGGATAAGCACATTTTCCACTCCCAGATGTGGGTAAAGGGTTCCTCGATATAGTTCATTGTCGATAGTGGTAGCCAAAAGAATTTCATTTCAGCAGAGGTCATGAAGCGGCTAGGCCTACCAACCATAACACATCCCAAACCGTACACCATCAAGTGGCATCACCAAGGATGAGATCTTCATGTGAGCCAGTACTGTCACCTTCCGTACAACATTAAGCCCTTCACAGATGAGGTATTATGTGACGTTACTCCCCTTGATGTTTGTGATGTATTATTAGGCCAACCATACTTTTGAAAGTGACATGTTTTGTATGAATCAAGGCCTCGTGCTGTTATTGTTCCTTTGGGAAATAAGTTGTATAGGATAATGGAAATAGCACCGCCTACTGCCATCTCTTTGATTAATGCAAATCTGTAGGTTTTAACCCCATACATAAATTACTTGCATACGAATTCTAGAACACAGAAAATAAGCAACGTGAGAGCATAACACATAAAACACATATACATAGAGATTTTCCACTAGATCCCAAAATCGGGACTACCAACTTGATTTTTCATTATTTTCCTTTCAATGTTATAATACATATTTATACATGCCGAAACATCCAATACCATGGACCGAAAACCATCACATCCAAAACCATGTGCGAAAAACATGCACAAAACCATAGGTGGGTCTGCCCAACCTAACATAGGGTCCAAAACCAAAATTTTCTGGGGTGCCACCCCGAACACCATAAAGTGGAGTTATGGTTACCCCTCAAACCCCCTGTGACCTCCCCCCCTTTGACCCTTGGTTAGCTAAGTGGGCTTGTCGTGGAAAGAATATAACATAACCCAACATTCTCCCACTTGTTGTTTTCTTTCCACAGGGGGCCACATGAGAGCTTAGTCATTTATCTAGCCCTATAATGCCCATTGTTTCTCTACACCAAGAGAACTTCTTAGAGCTCACAGATTTTTTCAATGCATCTGCAATATTCTTCAAAGTGTCCACCTTTACCAGCAACACCTTTTTGTCTTCTATTATATCTCTCACAAAGTGACACTGAACATCAATGTGCTTTGTGTTTGAATGATATACAGGGTTCTTTGCCAAGAAAATTGCACTTTGGCTATCATAGTCTATCTTTATAGCTTCCTGTACTAACCCCATACTTGAACGCAATCTGTGCAACCAAACTGCTTCCTTACTTGCACGAGTGGCTACCATGTATTCTGCCTCTGTAGTTGATAGTGCCGATACAAATTGTTTCTTACTCATCCAACTGACTGCACCTCCAAATAGTTTAAACACATACCCACTTGTAGATCTTCTCTGATCTATATCTCCAACCCAGTCTGCATCAACAAAGACACGAATATTCAACACTCTATCCAATCCTAGTCTTGCTTGGTAGCACAAACCATAATCACTAGTGCCACGCAAATACCTGAAACCCCGCTTCACTGTTGTCCAATGCTCCTTTCGTGGTTTTGACATAAACCTACACAATACTCCCACTGCATGTGTAATGTCTGGTCTAGTATAGACCATTGCATACATTAGGCTATCGAGTGCACTTGCATATGGAACACAGGACATGTCCTCTTCCTCTTCTTGTGTCTTAGGACACTATTCAGGAGATAACCTCACACCTATAGGAATAGTAACTTTCACCAATTTACTATCCTGCATATTAGACTTCTGCAGTATTATCTTGACATAGTTCCTCTAGTTTAACCAGAGCTTCCTCTTTGCCCGATCTTTTTCAATTTCCATGCCCAAAATATAGCTTGTAGCACCAATATCTTTCATGTCAAATTTGGAGGATAATTGGGTCTTCAAATCCTAGATAATTTCTTTGACATTTCAAACCAGAAAAATATCATCCACATACAAGACCAAATAAATAACATGGTCACCAATTAATTTAAAATACACATAGTGATCTGCTTTGCTTCCGGTGAAGCCAAGTCCCCGTATAAATGTATCAAATTTATGATACCACATCCTTGGTGACTGTTTTAACCCATATAGAGACTTCTTTAACTTGCATACTAGTTCTTTCTTACCCTTCAACACAAAGCTTTCAGGTTGCTTCATGTATATTTCCTCTTCCAGATCCCCGTGAAGAAATGTTGTCTTTACTTCCATCTATTCTTCCTCAAAATCAAAAGCAGCAACAACAGATAAAAATAATGTAATAGAAGTTATCTTGACAACAGGAGAAAAAATGTCACCAAAATCAATTCCTGGCACCTAGGAATAACCTTTTGCTACCAACTGGGCTCTGTATTTCTCCACTTTTCCTTCTACATTTGTCTTCTTTCTGAACACCCATTTACTGCCAATGGGTTTCCTTCGAGCCAGCAACTCCACCATATCCCAAGCTTCATTTTTTTGCAAAGATGCCATTTCATCAACCATGGCCTCTTTCTAGAGTTTTCCATCCTCTGAATCCACTACTTCCTTCACAGTTCTGGGATGATCATCAATAAAAAACAAAGTAAAATTTGAACAAAAATAAGATGGACTATACCTTTCTGGCTGCCTTCTTCCTCGAACTGATCTTCTCACAGTTGGAGTTTGTGGCTCTTCATCTTCTGATTCTTGCTTTGCTGTAGAGTTTTATTCTTCCTCCTTTAGCTCAAACTCTATCTTCTCAGGTTCCTTTGGTTGGACTTCATGTTTAATAACATCTTTCACCTCTTTGAACACCACATCTCGGTTGTACACAACCTTCCTTGTTACTGGGTTCCAAAGCTTGTAACCCTTCAAACCATCCTTATACCCTATAAAGATGCACTTTTCAGATTTGCTATCCAACTTGGTTCTCTTCTCCTTTGGAACATGTGCATATGCATCACAGCCGAATACCCTTAGATGTGAAAGAGAGGGTTTCTTATCAGTCCATACCTCTTGTGCAATCTTATCCTCCAACGCTGATAAAGGTGACCTGTTGACTAGGTAACATGCAATATCCATTGCCTCTGCCCATAATTCTTGTCCTAACCAGGAACCAGTGAGCATGCTTCTTGCCCTTTACATCAATGTCTTATTCATTCTTTCTTCAACTCCATTTTTTTGAGGTGTATTTGGAGCAGTCTTCTATCGTGCTATACCACACTTCTTACAGAATTCTTCAAATTCCTTGCTGCAAAGCTCTCCACCATTATCTGTCCTAAGCACCTTTATCTTATTCTCTGTTTGATTTTCCATGAGAGCCTTAAATTCTTTAAACCTGTCAAAGACTTTAGATTTCTTCTTAAGGAAATATACCCATGTATTCCTTGAGAAGTCATCTATAAATGATAAATAGTACACAGACTTACCTAGTGATGGAACCTTCATAGGTCCAAACACATCATTGTGCACAAGCTCTAATATATGTTTCACCCTCTTACTACCACAGGGGAAACTCACCCGATTCTACTTCCCATATAAACAATTTTCACAGAAATCAAAAATCCAAAGAGCTAGTACTCATACCTTCTACCATACCTTTACCATGAAGTATTCAAAGGCCCTTCTCTCCAATATTTCCGAGCCTTTGATGCCACAACATGGTCTTCTCTCCAGAGACCACTAGATTTTCTACTCCATTTTCAGGAACCACAGAACTGTTGCACCCATCAACAATCGTGCTACCTTGCGGCTTGCATAGAGTTCCAATCCGAACTCCCCACATCAATAACAGTGCTCCCCAAACCATCTTGCACATATCCTTCTCGAACACTGTTTTTACACCTGCATCATCCATCTTGCTTAAAAAAATCAGATTTATGGCTAATGCAGGAATATGTAGAACATTTGGAATCATTCTAACCCTTCCACCTTGCAACTTCAACTTTACTTTTCCATGACCAACAATTCTAGCCTTCATGTCATCCCCTAAGAAGACATCAGCACCATCATATTTCTCATACTCGAAGAACCACTCTCTATGGGGAGTGAAGTGAAAGGATACACTTGAGTCAATCAACCATGCCTCATGACCTACATGTGTACTTGAAGAAGACAAGTACACATCCCCACCTTCATCTGTGGTGGTTTTCACCTCTGCAGAAGGAGCCTCATCGGATCCCTTTCCTTTGTCAGGAGCTTTAGATTTACAATCCATTTTAAAGTGGCCTTCCATTCTGCATTTCCAGCACACCACCTTTACAGGTTTTCCTGGAGATTTAGATCTCCCTCTAGATTTAGATCTCCCACTCTATAACTTATTTTTACTTCTGTTCTGGGACTATCCTTATACAGAAAAGGCATCACCATTCTGGCTCTCCATATTTTTCCATCTCATCTCCTCTGTCATCAAGAATAAGACTATTTCATCAAACTACAAGGCAGTTGCATTGCTACCTATTGCAATAACCAAACTATCCACGAATCTGGTAAAAAAATTAATGCACTTATCTTCATCTGAATTTTTAATATCAATAGATTCTAACTGACTTACCACAGTATTAAATGCATTCAGATGCTTTGTCACCAAATCTCCATCTTTCAGCCTTAGGTTATACAGCTTTTTCCACAGGAACAATTTATTCACTAGAGACTTAGATTGGTACAAAGTCCCTAATTTTTCCCACAAAGCCTTCACCATAGCTTCCCCTGATACATTCAACAATACTGAATCTGAGACACACAATCGTATTGTGCTCTTTTCCTTCCGATCCAACTTCTTCCATTCTTCATTGGACACTCCCATTCGTTTAGTACTTGGATCTACTATGATCCACTGATCTATATCCACCAACAAATCCTCCATCTTGAGTTTCCACAACTCAAAAATCTGACCATTAAATTTCTCTATCTCTATCTTTCCACTGCTCCCCATCTTCTTTCACCAGTATAATCAATCTTGTAGATCTCCCATTGAACAGGGTCTACCACAGGCTCGAGTGAAACCCCTCAGTAACAAAGGCATCCCCTTTAAGCTGAAACTACTCCGATACCAAATGTAGGTTTTAACCCCGTACAAAAATTACCTACATACAAATTCTAAAACACAAAAAATAAACAATGTGAGAGCATAACACATAAAACACATATACACAGAGATTTTCCACTAGATCCCAAAATGGGGACTACTAGCTTGATTTTTTATTATTTTCCTTTCAATGTTATAAGACATATTTAAACATGCTGAAGCATCCAATACCATGGACCGAAAACCATCGCGTCCAAAACCATGTGCGAAAAACATGCACAAAACCATAGTTGGGTCCACCCAACCTAACATAGGGTCCAAAACCATGTGCGAAAAACATGCACAAAACCATAGCTGGGTCCACCCAACCTAACATAGGGTCCAAAACCAAAATTTTCCAAGGCATTGCCCCAGACCCCATAAAGTGGGGTTACGGGTATCCCTCAAACCCCCTGTGACCTCCCCCCCTCTGACCCCTGATTAACTACGTGAGCTAGTCATGGAAAGAATATAGCACAACCCAACAAAATCGATGCAATAAGCTCATTTCGAAAACTGGGAAATTTGTTTTCCTGATGAAACGCCTTTAGGGAAAGAAGAAGATGGTAGCCATGACCTCCAGACAGGGCCCCTCCACACAAAAACTACAAATGGACAAGGTCGTGGAGGAGTACGAGGAAATCGTCACCTCCCATGTAGGTGTTCCTCTGTACTTTCAAGTCAAGCACTCCATCAATCTGACCCCAAGTGCATCGTTGCCCAATGGACCAATCTATCGGTGCTCCGTTCTGGAGGATGACGAAATCAAGAGGCAAATACAAGAGTTGTTGCAGAAAGGTCACATCTGATGGAGTTCATCACTCTGTGGGAGCTCGATCATGTTGGTACAGAAGAAGGATGGGACTTGGAGACTCTATGTTGAATATCATGTGCTGAACAAGATCATTGTTTAGAATAGGTACTCGATCCCATGGATTGATGACCTTCTGGACCAATTGAAGGGGGGAAATATTTCAGCAAGATCAACTTGAAGTTAGGATATCACTAGGTACCAATTGAACCTTCCGATGTGTGGAAGACTACCTTCAAAGCCAAAGAGGGCCTTTTTGAATGGTTGGTTATGCCTTTCATATTGACAAATGCTCCTACAACCTTCATTTGGTTGATGGATGATGTCTTTTGGCCATTCACCAACTCATTTGTAGTGGTATACTTGGATGACATCCTGATCTTCAGCTAGAGTTGGAAATAACACCTCCACCACATCCAATAGTTTCTCCAAACATTGCAACAACACAAGCTATGTGCCAATTTGGAGAAATGCACTTTTGTCATTCGGGATTGGCCATCTCCACCCACTCTGATAGAGCTCCGTAGCTTTCGAGGTCTTGCAAATTTCTATCTCAGGTTTATGTTTTGATTTTCTCATATCACTTGGCCCTTGAGTTAAGCCACCAAGGGAGGAGTGAAAGAAATATTCTTTTGGTCTGAATCTCAATAGAAGGAATTCATAGAGTTGAAACATCACCTCTACTCAACACCAGTGCTTGCATTACTAGACTTGCAACAACCATTTGAGATCGAGATAGATGCCTCTAACTATGCTATTGGGGAATTCCTTACTCAACACAGACATCCATTGGTATATCACAGTGAGACACTTTGAGACACGGTCTAGAAGTATCCCACTTATGAAAAAGAGATGTATTCCATTGTGCAGTCCTACCGAAAATGGAAGCATTAAATTTTGGGGAAGGAAACGGTCATCCACACAAACCACCGGCCCCTGTAGTTCATACAAACACAAAAGAAGTTCCAGAATGATTGCCATCAGAAGTGGTTCACATACCTGCAACAATTCCTTTTCAATATCAAGCATAAGAAGGGCATCACCAATAATGTTCCAGATTGCCTCAATTGACCACTGATCATGGCATTAACCATCGTGCTCAACTCTTGTGGGCACAAGACTTCTAGTTGGCCACTTCTCTACAAAAGTGACTGAGAATTTGACCACACATACCAGACACTCTTGGAGGGTCAGCATGTTCCAAATTTTCACCTCCACGATGCACTGTTATGCCACTTGGGTCACTTTTGTGTTCCTTCAAGTGAGCGTGCCAAGATTACTTTGGAAGCACACTATAGTCGAGTTGTTGGGCATTCTAGGGTCGAGAAAATGGTGGTAGTACTGTAAAAGTATTTCTATTGGCCAATTCTTCGATAGGATGTCGGGAAGTACATCAGATCATGCACTGCCTACACCATTTCCAAACTAATCATCAAGAAGCAAGGCCTCTATACTCTACTTCCTACCCATAGTCGACCATGGGAATCCATCTCCATGGATTACTTGTCTGGCCTTCCTTCTACTAAGCATGGAAGCGACTGCATTTGTGTGGTCATTGACAGGTTCTCGAAGATGGCCATTATGGTGGCCTACAAGAAGAATATAACAGTAGAATCCATTGCTAAGCTCTTCTTTGTATGAGTGTGGGTACACTTTGGGATCCCACAGTCTATCATCTCAAATCAGGATAGTAGGTTCCTCAGTGCAGTTTGGTCTAGTCTCTCTTTGATGCTAGACACCACACTCACTAAGTCCACATCCTTCCATCCCAAAACTAATGGATAGATGGAGGTTTTCGACATGATGATCATACACATTCTGGGCATGTACAACTCAAAGCATCCACACACATGGGATGAGAGCCTCCCCTATGTTCAAAACAACTATAACTGGGCTCTCCACAGCTTGACTGGCCACAACCATTTTTAGGTGGGCTTGGGATTCTAGCCACTATGTCCCGTTGATGTTGCCATGCCATTTGCAGCTATTGAGGCAGATTCAGATCGTGTCCAGTCCAAAATAGATAAGGCAAAAAACTTCATTGAGCATATCCAACATTGTTAGGCCCCTATACTACTAGTGTAACCCCTTATTGTTATTAGTACAACAAACATATCTGCCAATAGGTTGACAACATTTTGGAGAAACCAAGTGCCAAGTACAAGCTGTGACATGATCAACATTGGGTACCACACAAGTTTCAGTTAGGCGACAAAGTTTGGCTGCATTTGCAAAAGGAAAGCCTTAACAGAGCATATCAGAAACTCATATTAGTCCGATATTGTCCTTAAACGATTACCAAGGCTGTGGGAGACAATGCATTTGAGCTCAGCATTCCCCCATTCCTTGGCCTGCACCCAGTGTTCAATGTGGACTTCCTTTGGCCATACTTTACACCATTACTAGACACATCCGACATTGTAGAACAACTCACAACATCACAGTTAAATCCACATTACATGGAAGAAGCCACAACTGATTGGATCATGGACACATAGATCATGCACACTAACCAGTAGAAGATCCAACTATATCAAGTTGTCAAAGCAAGCCAACTCCTTCACTAAGGAAAGTGGCTCAACAGGGACCAAGTTCAACAGAAGCTTCCTCATCTCATGGAGGAACTCAATGCAATGGAGACCATTGCTTCCTAAGGGGGGGTGAATGATCTTGGTGGATATTTGTGGGCACCCACTAATTCCACTTGGAGGCCCACCATTGTTTCTTTTAGTTTTTCAGTTTCCTTAATTATAGCACAATTTACTATTTTTAGCAGTTTTTCTGGGTCCTAAACTTCTAGAGCCGTTTTGAGGCCTAAAAGATGTTTTTTGGCAACCTACCTCCAACAATATTTTGATAAAATCATATTTTATGTCGTAGTCCTCGAAGATATCTCTCCAATGGGGTATCATGCACGTCAAATAGAGATAATATGACCAAGTCATGACCCTGGGAAGTTGGTTGTCCAACTAACCCTAACGGGGCCCACAAATGCTTGGCGTTACATCTCCTTGGGTTAGGGTTTTGGTTTTATAGGGTTTTCTCTTATTGTTCAATAATAAAAAGGCCCTTGAGCCCCATTTTAAGGTAGTTCAGAGGGATGTAGCCACCACATATCTTCTCAAGAATAAGCTATCATCGCCTGAGCTAGTTTATTTTCATTTCTGTTACTAGGCATATTTCAATATTTTACATTAATGAAATGAAGTATTATTTCTGTTGCATCTCTGTATTTATGGTTATATCTATAATTTTCTATGTTCCTATTTAAATCGTTATCAATGATAGACAGGGAAATGATCCTTATCATTTCCCTTGTCCTCGCATTTTGTACACTAGAGTTCAGCACACACCTCTTGCTGAGCTTTCTTTCTTGTTTTCAAGCTCTGTAACTCCATGTGCAGAATTTCCAGCTACTACTAAATTTGTTGTACTCCGACATTCATATCTTGTATTGGAGAGGCTTCCAACCTTATCACGATCTACACAGCCTCTACTTGCGTTCCTATCATCTACTACGATAATGGTAATATTGAGTGAGGAAACAATGAAGCAATGTACTAGTCTTTATGTTTATCATCCATGATGTTCATATTAGCCTGCTAGATCAGGTATTTTGGCCTCTGATCAAAATCCCACTAGGATTAATTGACCTGTTATTGTATATCCTTAAACTATGTGAGAGACTGCATCTAAGACTTAGGCTTCTTAAACTCACTGTTTAATGCTTGCTGATTCTTTGCCAACATTGTGCCAGGTCTGTCTTGACCAAACTTGATATACCAAGTCAGCGCCCTATCCTGTAGCACTGTGACCAGCTATGCTTTCTCTATATTACTGTTAGTGATATGTTACACTATCCACATATCGTTTGCAAGAAACCAGAATTACTCGGGGTCTTTGCTCCCTACCCCTTTGAAGATCAACATCTTCATTGTGTTTTCCATGTTAAATTGTTGAGGCATAGGTGGAGGTGGGGGTGAAGGTGTAGGTGTATGCGACAGAGGTGGAGGCAGAGGTGGAGTGGATAGATGAGGTACCCTCGAGATACCCTGACTTACCAACTGCAGTACAATTCATGGTGTATTCATAATAGCTCCTTCATCTTTGCTTGAAGAGGATCCCAATAGCAGACTATATTCAAAACCCGATTCTCCGTTCGTTTTGAAGAGTTATCCACTTCGTGCATTCCCAAACATCAAGGTAATGGCATAACCCATTTTTCACACAAAAACATCTTAATCCAAATTTTCAGAAATTTCAAATACTTACTTCGTGGACCCTTGAAGAGCTTGCACTCTACTTCACTATAGCTGATGGTTATATCAATCACGAGCTCAATGATGAATCCTCCTATGATGCGATCAATCTAATGATCGACATCCTACATGATGTTACTTTGTGAAGCTTCTAAGCACCTCACCAACTATGGATTCCACACAATAGGGCCGTCAAGTCTCCACGTACCCTGACTGTCTGCTAATCTAGACAACCACTCATGCAATTCATAGGGGAAGAAATAGAAAAAGGCTTAGGTCTCGTCTGTGTATAGGTATCTCTCTAACCACTAATCCTTCAGTAATCACGGATTTCTGTTCTCTTGAGCTACATACGAGTGCAAATTATGATTGATCCACTTCTTGATCTCCTTCTTAGTAGGATACCACTTATTTGACATCACACATTCCTCAAATAGATCCCATTCTCAACAATAGAACAATTTGTTGGCTTGATGGGGCCCAACCTAGGTTCAGCTTTAACTGCGCCAACCAACAACATCCTAATTTGCTAGCCCTTTCTATAACAACCCAAATAACGCAAGTTGTAGTCTCACCCGAACTAGTATTGGGGGATGTTAGAACTAGGTTTCTGCATCTAAGGGCTTGTCTGATGGTTTCTTGATACCCTTCCGACATAGATCTTCCTTCGCGTAGATATAATCCTTTCGATAAATAACTACTGCAAATTTATCTAAATGACTTCCAGATCTTCACGAACATAGTTAGTCATACTTATTATGCATAAATATTATAGATCTATCAGGTTCATGCAGTACATAAAAATTCATTCATATAAAACACATTATCGAGCAAAATTATATCTAGCAGAAGTAATAAAATAACACATATGTATCCTTTCTAGCCCAAAATAGTCTTAATTAAGTGTAAGTGTTCAGATAAAGACTCTTTATCCCTAAGCACTCAGCTATAGGGGCCCGCACACTCAGCTTGTGAACTTACCAAGTTCTCTATGCACTCAGCTGTAGGAGCCTTCCCCTTTTGCCTATGTATAAGAAACAAACATTTCCCGCCTTAGCACCTTGCCCTTACAATGATTGTTAAATTTCAATTCCCCTCTAAGACTCGCTATGGCTCATCTTTATATAGCATTTTCTTTATAATACCATGGTCCATAGACCATGGGTGTGTCTAAAAAAAACTCTATCACCTACCCAACCTAGGGACTAGAGACCCTTTTACTCCTACTGGCTTCATGCTCTGCTTCCACATTTCACGTAGACTTTACATTCACTACCACAAGATATTACAAAATTGGCGCCAGGGACCCCATCCTAACATGTCCACTAGGATATATTTTACCAACATTCAACTTAGAATAAGTGTCCCTTAACCATGGTCTTATTTTTCCTTTATTAACTTCTATTACATGAACTTTTAACCTGGGGTTGTTACAATTATAAGGTTGCAACTTTTTGTGTGTAGATTCTAATTTGTAGAGAATACTGATGGATATAAAATTCTAAACATGAGTGTGACTGGTAAATTTAAAACATTTTGTTGTTATTAAATCCTAAGCTAAATCCACAAATCTCCTAGATAATATTACACTTAAGTAATACTCATACAACGCAAGATCTATGGCTGAGGGTACCTTGAAGATGGGAAGTCTCGATTTGTCTAAAAGTTAAGCTTTTAGGTGTTCTAATATTCTAAAGGCCGCATACATAACATTTTCATTGTATCCACTTGTTGCATTAAAATCATCATTGGCAAAATATCTTGGGTTTAATGGAATCTTAATGAAACTTTCTTTCTCAAACTTTTCTTAGCTGGCATATTGATTGTAGGAATACTAGACCTATACACCTATGTTCCTAGAACCATTGTTGGTTTCTCTAAAATAGATATGTAGTAGTGAAGGTAGATTTTGTATAAATAATAAAGAAGTATTACTTTGAGTAAAGGGAAAATGACAAGTGTTACTCACCATATTGCATTCAATGGTCTTTAACTTTTAGTTTTAGTTGTAGACATCACATTTTACCCTCAATTCTATAACACAATTTATAGTAGAATATGTTGTACCTGTTTCTCGTAGGAAATTCTTAGTTGCAGAAACTACACTAGGAAACCAACTCAACAAACCTTTAGGTTGAAGCTGGACCTTGAACCAGAGGGGGCTCCCTCAGTGGTTACGGGCTTTGATTAACATTGTTCACCTATCACTGAGCAGTAGCCTTTGAAGCACAATGACCATATTTATGGTGTTAATTGGGGGTGGTTGGCAATCAATGACAATCCATGTCCATGATTTAAGGCCTCTCTCATAGGGTCCCTTCAGAATGTGTCAGCTTCCAGCTTGAAAAAATGACTTAGATTTTCAAAGATTATGATAGAAGAATATAAGGATACTCCTAATAATTAAGCAATTAGACACACTTCTTAACAACTAGGGAAATTTGGATGCATGTAGATGATTTCTACAACCCAACAAAATGTATTCAAAGGAAACTAAAGGCCAAACTGAAACCAATTCTAAGAGGAGATATTTCGAACAGTTAGTCCAATAAGCTAATATCTTTTAATGGCTATCAAAAGGCATAAAGAAAAAACTAGTCAAAGAGGAGTTATCTTGGACATACAATCCAGTAAGATAATCTTTTTCTAAAGGTTATGATTCTACACGGAATTTCGGAGAGATTGAGACTTAATCTACACTTACCCACACCTTCATATAAATTCTTTTAACATGTGTAGAAATAAGATATGAAGCTATAGAAAGACATACTAGAAGAGAAATTCGAATTTGATTGTAACTCATATTTGATGAGGTGACCTCCAAGTAATTAACTGTCTTTGAGGTTTTTCCTCTGAAAATTGTGGAAAATAGGGCCCTGTAATACCTTTGTTTCTCCCAAAAAATAACAAAAGTTAGAAAACTGAGAGAGGTTGTTTTAAATTATGATGTTGGAAACAAAAACTCTTTCAATTTTTGAAAATTCATTTCCACCTGCTCAAAACCTATGTTTGAAAACACTGACTACAAATAGGAAAATTCGGGAAAACATGCCTACAAAGATTCCTCCAAGTTTCCCACAACATAACCTCTGTTAGAAAAATGAGAGAGGTTTTTGTATATTGGAATCTGAGGAACAAAAATTTCCTCTATTTTACTACAATTCATTTCTGATTATCCACAACATGCTCTAAAAAAAGGTGATTGAAACAAGAAATTTATGTAAAGTATGCCTTTAAAGAATCATTAGCCTCTCCCAAATAATAATATCTATTAGAAACGGAGAGAGGTTTTTGTATAAGAGTATGTTAGAAACAAAAACCAATTTCGGTTTCTAAAAAGTCTTTCTCATTTGTTTGTAAGAAATGTTTGACATTACTGTGTTGTATAGGGAGAAAAAATAGTTTTAACTGACCATGAGATGGGCATACGATGTGGAGGTAGGAGGTGACATGGAGGCACACAATTGATTGTGAGGAAGTGGAGAATAATGTGGAAATAAAATAGGAGTGGGGGAGGAGAATGGATGTGGCAGGGAAGATGATGTGATCAGGGCTAAATACTTGTTGGAAGGAAGTGATGTGTGAATGTTGGGGAGATAAGCGGATTTTGTAGGTCACGGGGTAAGTTGTTTTGAATGGAGGTGCTGCCAAATGATGGTAGGATTCCACGTTAGGAGGGGCGAATGACTATGATACCAATTCTAAGAACACCCACCCCCCCCCCCCCCCTTTCTTGCGTTAACATCCTTCGGTGGAGGGGGGTGTGAAATGTCCTCCATGTTATTGATCTGGGCAGGGAAGATCTTAACTGTGCAAAAGTCCCTGAAATTTTGTGAAAGTGACAAGATGTCTTTTCAATCCTCGATCATACGTAAAAAAATCCAATTTATACTCTTTTACATCATTTAATCATGTTTAAATGTATAATTAATTAAATCAAAACTTAAATTTACATTTTTGAGGGTCTATTTACTCTTGCAAATCCATTTATTATTTTTAAACTACTAAAACCTATTATATCAACTGATTTCGATGAAATTTGACTGATGATTTAATTTATTCCATAATCTAAATACATAAATTTTAAAATTGTTTGATCATGTAGTTTAATCAAAACTAATCATGTTACAACAGAAGATAACATCACTTCCTATCCTTCAAGATTGTAAATGATGAAATTTTAATTTTTAATTTAATTATAATTACAATGGGTATGCTAAAAAATGTGATGATTTCCATAGTTTATCAATCATTCCTTGCATGTGTATCATTGAATTCTAATTGCAATGACACTGGGAGTGTTAATGGAAGGATTTCCCTTATTTGTCAATAATGTTTTACACTTATATGGCTTATATTTAATGACAATGCATGTGTGAATGGAAGGATTTCTATTTCTTAATGTCTTGCATGTATAATACCGATATTTAATTCCCATAACAGTGTGTGAGTGAATGGAAGAATTTCCATTGATTACCATTAATGCCTTGCATTTATATTGTTGATATTTAATTCCAATGATAGTGCATGTGTAAGGGGAGGATTTCCATAGCTTATCAAAAATACCTTACTAACATTTAATTGCAATAACAGTGTGTGTGCATGAATAGAAGGATTTCCATAGCTTATTAGCATTGCTTGGCATTTGTATTATTGATATTTAATTGTATTAATGATATGTGTAGGGGAGTAATTTTCCATAGTTACTAATGATGCCTTGTGCATGTACCACAATTATTGTAAATACGAAGATGGGAAATATCTTTGCTATCCACAACACACACCAAACTAGAAAATGGGCTCTACCATATGCAATAAGGTCATCAAAATATGTTAAAAACCCATCCATAAGTCAAAGCCTCGGGATAAAATGGTAACCATTGTGTAATATAGTCGACTTGCTATCCTTGAAGTGTTTTAGGGATTTAATTAGAAATTCCTTTGCAAGACATAAAGGCTACCATGAATGGTGCATTAACAACACCATAACTTGATGTTCCTAGAGGTACATGCACAACTAGCTACCTGACCTAGGGTTATTTAGACAAACTCAGTAAAATCTAAAGGTCCCTATGATTAAGAATTATGAAGGAATGAAATGAAATAAAGATTTCAACCAGACACATACATACAACGAAAGAACAAAACTTCAATTAATTAGTAATAAGTATTGAAATTGTTTATATGCAGAATGGAACAAACTAGTTTGGATGATGGAAGCTTATCTTTGAGAGGAGATGTGATGACTACATGCCTTATGATCTATCTTACAATGAGGATTTGAGGCCTTTTTATTATTGAGAAAAGATGGAAAACCCTAAACATCGAAAATCCTAACCCTAGGAGATGAAACACCAAAAGTTTGTGGACCTCATTGGGGGTTAGTTGGTACACCAACTTCCCAAGGTTGTTACTTTGGTATATGATATTTGTTTGACACATATGATACATCATTAGAAATATCTATCCATGGACTAAAAATTTTGAATAGAAACCCCTACCATAGGCTATGAGTTTTCTTGTTTTCCAAAAAAGCATCGTTTAGGACCTCAAAATGGCTCCGGAAGTTTAGGACCCAAAAATAGTAAATTATACTACAATTAAGGAAAATGAAAGAAATAGTGTTAGGGATCCAACTAGAATAGGATGGTGGCCAATAATATCCACTTAGACCATTCCATACCCCTTAGGAAGAAATGGTCCCCATTGTGTTGAGTGCCTCCATGAGTTAGGTAAACTTTTGTTGAGCTTGGTTCTTAGTGAGCCACTTGGATTGGTGAAGGAGCTAGCCATCTTTGACAACCCGATATAGTTGGATGCTCTATTGGTGAGTGTTATTGATTTGTGTGTCCATGATCTAATAAATTGTAGCCTGTTCCATGCAGTCTAAGTGGTGAAGTGTCAGTGTCATATGTTCAGTAATGTATGTTGTGTCCAATAATGGTGAAAAGTATGCCTAAAGGTCATCCACATTGAACAATGGGCATAGGACAAGGAATGGGGGAATGTTGAGCTAGAAATCATTATCTCCCATAGCCTTAGTGATAGTGTAAGTTCTGTATCAAAGTGGTCAAAGCTTCCAATGGGTTCCAGCAAGGTGTTGTTTCTACAAATGCAATCAAACTTTGTTGCCCATGTTGGCTTAGGTTGGGCTGACCCAGGTTTGAATTTTACTGCACACCAACAAAACCCTCAATCATTGGTCCTTTCAATAACGACTTGCATGAAAGTCGCAGTCTCACCCAAAGTGATTATGGGAGGTTGCAGAACCAAGTTTCTGCAACCTAAGGGATGGTGCGATGTGGCACTTTTGTATTTTATTTATACTTTAATACTTATAAACTAATTTTCATACATCAACTACTTCATGCTTATATATTACTTCGTAGAATTACATTCATCGCTTAAACATAACATAAACATCCATAAACTTCACAGTACTCAAATAAATTGCATATAATAAGAAAATCAACACATGAGACATAGATTTTACCATGGTTCATCCCAATGTGGGACTACGTACACAAGAATTGTTGCTTATAATAGAGAATTAGTACAGCAAATAATTGTTTCCTCTACATGCAACTGCAGGTTTTCTGCACACTAAACTACAGACCTCTACCTCTGCGCACAGATCAAAAAAAATATCACCATAAACATAGATTTGGATCAATTCGATGTCTTCCTTCTTTATTATTCATCCCTATATATACTATTACATTGAGGGATAACATCATTACATTACCAGGGACTCGATACCATGGTTTCCAAAATACAAGGTACTATGGTCCAAAACCATCAACTTTTACAATATTTTATTCTTTTTAAAAAAAGAGAGGGTCTTCGTCGTGAAGCCCCTATGCTGTGGAGTGACTTTGTTGCACGATCCTTGTTTTGCTTCATTGCTCTATTGCATGGTCCGCTTTGTACTCTGCAGCATCTTTTCTACTACGCACTGCATAAAACTGAGATTTCTTTCCCAAAATCTAGTCAAGTTGGCTTGCCCCCAACACTCATATGTGACTCATCCCAAGTCACTCAGCTGCTTTGCCTCTGATCTTGTCTACAATGCTATTGTATGTCATGTTGAATTGTTGCAGAATCTCTACCAACTTCTTTTCCTTACCGCGCACTTCTTCTGGTAGTGCCTCTGTGACATGCTCTGTAACCTTCTTTGTCAATTTTATCTCCCTTTCTCGAAGTTGTTGAAGCTTCTATTCCACTACTTGTAATAGTTGTAGGGCATCATTGTGCCAAGGTAGAGTCCTTTCTATCAAAATTAGCTCCTCCTTCTTTAGTTCTTTGATTTTCTTTTGTAGCTCATTTGACTCATTAATTTTTCCAAGCCTCTGCGAGATTGGAAAAGGCTTCATAGCTGCATGACTTTCCTCCAATTGGTGCTAATTCTCCTACATTTCCTCCTATAGTTTCTAAACATTTGGATCTTCCTATAGCGAAGTCCAAATTTGCATGCTCTCATCCAGCAACTTTCCATACTCTACCAATGCTACGGAGATGCTAACCATCCCACTCTTTAAGTTAATTTCCCTTTGTTCACATATTTCGGTGGTGTAGCTAGATGCAAATTTAACTGCAGCTCATTGTTATTTACCTCATACTCAAACTGTACATTTGCGATATTCTTCTTGGATTCCTTAACTGTAAGGCCGGACTTCGCGGCCTTATCTTCTGTGGATTCCAACTGACATAAATCCATGTCTAACACTTCCCTACAAGTGGCTTCGAGCACTTATTTCAACCTCTACTACTATAGCTCTATCTGCTCTTTGTCCTTGATGGCCTAGTCTAGTTGTTTCTTTGGTGCAATGCAGTCTTTCTCTACATGAATGTTCAACGTGTTTTGCATTGTTCTCACTCCTTTAGCTCATTTTTTATGCCCTTGTATAAGTCATGCAATATCAGAATGGTAGAATTTCCATGTTAAAGATGACACGATAAAAACCTTTTATCTGCTGCTTTACTTTGGTGGAGTCGAATTGCACAGCTCCGGCTGGTATTTGCATGATCCTCATCTCGAATGTTTCCTCTATCAGCCTTTGTGGGTGAAGTGCTTAGCCTCTCTGCATTGTTCGTCTGGATGCTTGGGCCAATATGTTCAACTCTACAATACTTTTCTACGCACCTATGATAACATCACCATAGCAATATTCCACCCTATTCCAAGATTCCATTGTTATCTCCTAAACCTTGTCTCCAGTTTTATCCAGGTCACCTTCAATTAGAACCATTAGTGTGATTTTTTTTATTTATCACCCTTACGCTTCTTTTTCCTCTACATGGAACCTTCACCTTGGTTCTTTCTCTTCTCAGTGGTAGTTTTACTTGTTTCTTCCTTTTCTTTCTCCTTAGTCGTATCCTCGGCTCCTTGAGGATCCTCTTTGTCATGGTGTCCTTCAATGTGGTGTTCATCTTCCTCTTCTTCCTTCTCCTTGTATTTATCATTACCTTCACCATGGTACAAAGAGTCCAGCTCCTTTTCTTCTATTGTGTTGTCTAATGCTTCCTCCAATGAAGTCATCCATTCTACAGGCCATGTCTGTATTACTTTTACTAGATCATCTTCTTTGATCATATATGGAAATGCATGCCATTCCTTCTTCATGTTTATGTGTGCCTGTATGTACAATTTATGGAAATCCTCCTTGAACCTTGCCACAGGGTTGTACTGTTTTTGCAAACTTGGTGAAATGTGTGGATTCTGGTTTACTAACATGTGTAGATCCATTTGATATAATATAAATATCCCACTCTCCTACACTCGCGATGGTTGAACGGTATGCCAGAACAAAGCATACCTCATGGCCTTACATACATCTTATTTTATTTGATCCAGGTGGATATTGGTGGCCACCTACCAATTCCACTTGGACCCCCACCATTGCTTCTTTCATTTTTTCATCTTCCTTAATTGTAGCATAGTTTACTATTTTTAGCAGTTTTTCAGGTCATAAACTTCCTCTTCAGCTCTTTGATTTTCTTTTGTAGCTCATTTGACTCATTAATTTTTCCAAGCCTCTGAGAGATTGGAAACGTATTTATAGCTACATGACTTCCTCCAATTCGTGCTAAATTTCCTACATTTCCTCCTGTAGTTTCTAAACATTTGGATCTTCCTGTAGCAAAGTCCAAATTTGCATGCTCTCATCGAGCAACTTTCCATTTTCTACCAATGCTACAGAGATGCTGACCATCCCACTCTTTAAGTTAGTTTCCCTTTGTTCACATATTTTTGGTGGTGTAGCTAGATGCAAATTTAACTACAGCTCACTATTATTTACCTCATACTCAAACTGTACATTTGCAATATTCTTCTTGGATTCCTTAACTGCAAGGCCGAGCTTCGTGGCCTTATCTTCTATGGATTCCAACTGGCATACATCCATTTCTAACACTTCCCTACAAGTGGCTTCGAGCACTTCTTTCAACCTCTACTACAATAGCTCTGTCTACTCTTTGTCCTTGATGGCCTATTCTAGTTGTTTCTTGAGTGCAATGCAATCCTTCTCTACATGAATGTTCAATGTGTTGTGCATTGTTCTCACTCCTTTAGCTCATTTTTTGTGCCCTCGTATAAGTCATGCAATATCAGAATGGTAGCATTTCCATGTTAAAGATGACATGATAAAAACATTTTATCTGTTGCTTTACTTCAGTGGAGTCGAACTGCACAGCTCCGGTTGGTATCTACATGATCCTCATCCCGAATGTTTCCTCTATCAACCTTTGTGGGTGAAGTGCTTAGCCTATCTGCATTGTTCGTCTGGATGCTTCTGCCACTATGTTCAACTCTACATACCTTGCTACACACCTGCGATAACATCACCATAGCAATATTCTAACCTATTCCAAGATTCCATTGTTATCTCCTAAACCTTGTCTCTAGTTTGATCCAGGTCACCTTCAATTAGAACCATTAGTGTGATTTTTTTTTTATTTATCACCCTTATGCTTCTTTTTCCTCTCAATGGCACCTTCACCTTGGTTCTTTCTCTTCTCCGTGGTAGTTTTATTTGCTTCTTCCTTTTCTTTATCCTTAGTCGTATCCTCTGCTCCTTAAGGATCCTCTTTGTCATGGTGTTCTTCAACGTGGTGTTCCTCTTCCTCTTCTTCCTTCTCCTTGTATTTTCCACTACCTTCACCATGGTACAAAGAGTCCAACTCCTTTTCTTCTGTTGTGTTGTCTAATGCTTCCTCCAACGAAGTCATCCATTCTACAGGCCATGTCTATATTGCTTTTACCAGATCATCTTCTTTGATCATATATGGAAATGCATGCCATTCCTTCTTCATGTTTGTGTGCGCCTGTATGTACAATTTATAGAAATCCTCCTTGAACCTTGCCACAGGGTTGTACTATTTTTGAAAAATTCATGAAATGTGTGCATTCTGGTTTACTAACATGTGCAGATCCATTTGATATAATATAAAAAATATTCCATTCTCCTACACTCGCGATGGTTGAACGGTATGCCAGAACAAATAATACCTCATGGCCTTAATACATCTTATTTCATTTGATGCAGGTGGATATTGGTGGCCACCCACCAATTCCACTTAGACCCCCACCATTGCTTCTTTCAGTTTTTCAGTTTCCTTAATTGTAGCATAGTTTACTATTTTTAGCAGTTTTTTGGGTCCTAAACTTCCTCTTCAGCTCTTTGATTTTCTTTTGTAGCTCATTTGACTCATTAATTTTTCCAAGCCTCTACGAGATTGGAAAAGTCTCCATAGCTACATGACTTTCCTCCAACTGGTGCTAATTTTCCTACATTTCCTCTTGTAGTTTCTAAACATTTTGATCTTCTTGTAGCGAAGTCCAAATTTGCATGCTCTCATCCAGCAACTTTCCATAGTCTACCAATGCTACGGAGATGCTGACCATCCCACTATTTAAGTTAATTTCCCCTTGTTCGCATATTTCTGGTGGTGTAGTTGGATGCAAATTTAACTGCAGCTCACTATCATTTACCTCATACTCAAACTGTACATTTGCGATATTCTTCTTGGATTCCTTAATTGCAAGGCCGAGCTTCACAACCTTATCTTCGGTGGATTCCAACTGGCATACATCCATGTCTTACACTTCCCTACAAGTGGCTTCGAGCACTTCTTTCAACCTCTACTACTATAGCTCTGTCTGCTCTTTGTCCTTGATGGCCTAGTCTAGTTGTTTCTTCAGTGCAATGCAGTCTTTCTCTACATGAATGTTCAACTTGTTGTGCATTGTTCTCACTCCTTTAGCTCATTTTTTATGCCCTCGTATATGTCATGCAATATCAGAATGATAGCATTTCCATGTTCAATATGACATGATAAAAACCTTTTATCTGCTACTTTACTTCGTTGGAGTCGAACTGCACAGCTCCGGCTGCTATCTGCATGATCCTCATCCAGAATGTTTCCTCTACCAGCCTTTGTGGGTGAAGTGCTTAGCCTATCTACATTGTTCGTCTGGATGCTTGCGCCAATATGTTCAGCTCTACAATACTCTGATACACACCTGTGATAATATCACCATAGCGATATTCTACCCTATTCCAAGATCCCATTGTTATCTCCTAAACCTTGTCTCCAGTTTGATCCAGGTCACCTTCAATTAGAACCATTAGTGTGAACTTTTTTTTATTTATCACCCTTATGCTTATTTTTCCTCTCAATGGTACCTTCAACTTGGTTCTTTCTCTTCTTCGTGGTAGTTTTATTTGTCTCTTCCTTTTCTTTCTCCTTATTCATATCCTCGGCTCCTTGAGAATCCTCTTTGTCATGGTGTTCTTCAACGTGGTGTTCCTCTTCCTCTTCTTCCTTCTCCTTGTATTTTCCACTACCTTCACCATGGTATAAAGAGTCCAACTCTTTTTCTTTTGTTGTCTAATGCTTCCTCCAACAAAGTCATCCATTCTACAAGCCATGTCTGTATTACTTTTACCAAAGCATCTTCTTTGATCATATATGGAAATGCATGCCATTCCTTTTTCATGTTTGTGCGCGCCTGTATGTACAATTTATGGAAATCGTCCTTCAACCTCACCACAGGGTTGTACTATTTTTGCAAACTTGGTGAAATGTGTGGATTTTGGTTTACTAACATGTGCAGATCCATTTGATATAATATAAAAAATATCCCATTCTGCTACACTCACGATGGTTGAACGGTATGCCAGAACAAAGCATACCTCATGGCCTTACATAAATATTATTTTATTTGATCTAGGTGGATATTGGTGGCCACCCACCAATTCCACTTGGACCCCACCATTGCTTCTTTCAGTTTTTTAGTTTCCTTAATTGTAGCATAGTTTATTATTTTTAGTAGTTTTTCGGGTCCTAAACTTCCAGAGCCGTTTTGAGTCCCTAAGCGATGTTTTTTTTTAAATCTACTACCATCGATTTTTTGTTTAAAATCATATTTTTTGTCATAGTCCTCGAAGAGATATTTCCAATAGGTTATCATGCACGTCAAATGAAGATAATATGACCAAGTCATGACCCCGGGAAGTTGTTCCATCTCACCCCAACAGGGCCCATAAACTCTTGGTGTTACATCTCCTCGGGTTAGGGTTTTGGTTGTTTAGGATTTGCTCTTATTTTTCATTAATAAAAAATCCCTTGAGACTCATTGTAAGGTAGTTTAGAGGTATGTAGCTGCCACATCTCTTCTCAGAGATAAGCTACCATCACCCTAGCTGATTTATTTCCATTTTTGTTTGTAAGCATATTTCAGTATTTTACATTAATGAAATGAAGTATCATTCTATTGCATCTCTATGTTTCTGGTTATCTCTGTAATTTGTTGCATTCCTATTTAAATTTGGATCAGTGGTATCAAAGCAGTCTGCCTTTTTTCTTCTCTATTTTTGTTTGCATGTCCCCAACTAGGTCAGGATATAAGGAGTTAGGGCTTGAACTGGTCGAACCTTTACAAGACCAGCCTCAAAAATCCTGAAGGGCTCCCTTAGTGGATGAAAAGAAAGACAAGGGGGTAGGAGATGCTATAAAATCTTCCTTGAGGAAGCCCTCGAGCGACAAAGGAATGTGATGATGGACAACTTTGCCCAAATCCTTCAGCGGCTACCCAGGGGCGACGCCTTAGCTTCCAATAGCTACTCTAGAAATTCCACACCGTTTAATGTACCTGTTAATTTTCAAATCCCCATATTCGACGATCAGATAGACGGAGATGTCGTTGATAAATGGTTAAATCTACTAGAGGCTTGGTTTTCTCTTAATGATTTTTCTAGTCGGGAAAATATTATTTTCACTCTTCTCAAAGCAGCCCCCCACATCAAGGATTGATGGGAAACCTACTGTGAGCAGAAGGATGAAAGTACAGGCTCACTATTTTAAGATGCACCCACTTGGAATTCATTCTGGGATGCCATCAAGGAGTAGTACTACCCTCTTGGAAGCTATGAGGATCAATACATAAAGTGGACCATGCTATGGCAGGGAAGCGACCAAGACGTGTCAGAGTTTACCAATATTTTCCATACCCTTCACACTAAATTGGGTATCAAGGATTTAGAGCAACATTTGGTACTCAAATACCGTGATTGCCTGAACAAGTACATTCAGGAGGAAATAGAATTCCTAAACACCTCCTCACTCAACACTAAATACTGATATGTCGTTAAGGTTGATCAAAAGTTTAAACAAAATAAGCGAGACTTTGGATCTGTGAATCTGAAGCAAGGGAAAGGTGCCCCAAAACCACAAAATAAAGGACAAATCCAAGGTGGGGTAGCCAAAGAGGACCCACCAAAGTTGCAAGCAAAGAAAAATGTCTTGAAGCCAAAAATGGACATAGGAAAGTGTTGTGAGTTCCATAAGAGCTCTAATCACAACAGAAGTGAGTGTCGAGCCAAGCAGTCACTAGTGGCTGACATAAAGGTTTTAGAATCATATGCATGTTCTGATGCTGAGTTAGAACCCAACAAGGGGAATGAGAAAAGGAAGCAGATTATCAATGCAGATCCCAATGCCATCGTTTCCATCATAAAGATCCAGAAGGAGGAACCCGAAGATCCATAGGAGGAGGAGTGTCTCTTCCACTCCCAGATGTGGGTAAAGGGCTCCCCACTATAATTGATTGTCAACAACAGGAGCCAAAAGAACCTCATTTCGGCAAAGGTCATGAAGCGACTAGGCTTACCAACCACAACACATCCACAATTGTACACCATCAACTAGCTTCACCAATGATGGGATCTTCGCGTGAGCTAGCAGTGTCACCTTCCAGACAACATCATGCCCTTCATGGATGAGGCATTGTGTGACATTGCTCCCCTTGAATCTTGTGATTTATTATTAGGACAACCATACTTATGGAAGCAACATCTTATGTATGAATCAAGGCCCCGTGCTGCTATTATTACCTTGGGAAATAAGTTGTACATGATACCAAAGGTAGCACTGCCTATCACCATCTCTTTGGTTACTGCAAAACAATGCATTAAGCTCATTTCCAAAACTGGGAAATTTTTTTTCCTGGTGATACACCCTCAAGGAAAGAAGAAGATAGTGGCCACGACCCCTAGACAAGGCCCCTCTACATGACAACTATAGATGGACAAGGTCATGGAGGAGTACAAAGACATCTTCACCTCCCCTGCAGGGGTTCCTCTGCACTGTCAGGTCAAGCACTCCATCGATCTGACCCCAGGTGCGTCACTACCCAATTGGCCAATATATTGGTGCTATGTTCTAGAGAATGATGAAATCAAGAGGCAGATTCAGGAGTTGTTGCAAAAATGTCACATTGGTCCAAGTTCATCACCCTGTGGGAGCCCAATCATGTTGGTACAGAAGAAGGATGGTACTTGGAGACTTTTTATTGACTATCATGCACTGAACAAGATCACTGTTCGTAATAAGTACCTATCCCATGGATTGATGACCTCTTTGACCAACTGAAGGGGACAAAATATTTCAGCAAGATCGATTTGAAGTAAAGATATCACCAAGTACCAATAAAACCCTTTGATGTGTGGAAGACTACCTTAAAAGCCAAGGAGGGCCTTTTCGAATGGTTGGTTATTCCTTTCGGATTGACGAATGCTCCTGCAACCTTCATGAGGCTAATGGATGACATCTTCTGGTCATTCACCAACTCATTTGTAGTGGTATACTTGGATGACATCTTGATCTTCAGCTGGAGTTGGGAAGAGCACCTCCACCACATCCAACAGGTTTTCCAAACACCGCAACAACACAAATTATGTGCCAATTTGGAGAAATGCAATTTTGGCATGACCCATGCTTAGTATTTGGGATACATTATTGATGAGTAGGGGGTGCATGTGGATCCATCCAAGATGCAAGTCATTCGCATTTGGCCATCTCCAACCACTCTGATAAAGCTTTGTAGCTTTCTAGGCCTTTCCAACTTCTATCGCAATTTCATGTTGGGATTTTCTCATATCACTTGGTCCTTGAGTCAAGTCACTAAGGGAGGAGGGAAAGAAAAATTCCTTTGGTATGTATCTCAACAAAAGGAATTCATAGAGTTGAAATATCACCTCTACTTAGCATAATTGCTCACATTACCAAACTTGCAACAACCATTTGATGTCGAGACAAATGCCTCTGACTATGCTATTGGGGCAGTCCTTACTCAACATGGGCATCTAGTGGCATATCACAGTGAGACACTTTCAGACACAGTACAAAAGTATCCCACTTATGACAAAGAGATGTATTCCATTGTTCAGGCCTGCCGACAATGGAAGCATTACATTTTGGGGAAGAAAATAGTGATCCACACAGACCACTGGCCCCTGCAGTTCATACAGACCCAAGGGAAATTGTAGAATGATCACCATCAGAAGTGGGCCACATACCTGCAATAGTTCCATCTGAATATCAAGTATAAGAAGGGAAACACCAATAATGTTTCGAATTACCTCATTCAACCACCGATCATGGCGTTAACCACTGTG
>APFE031212782.1:47662-100141 GCA_000404065.3 Pinus taeda | reverse complement strand
ATTAGCCACAACCATTTTTAGGTGGGCTTGGGATTTCGACCACTATTTCCCATTGATGTGGCCATGCCATTTGCAGCTACTCACATAGATTCGACTCATGTCCAGTCCGAAACAGATAAGGCAAACAACTTCATTTAGCACATCCAACATATTCACGAGCAGGTCCATGACATTCTGGAGAAATCAACTGCCAATTACAAGCAGCGACATGATCAACATCGGATGCACACAAGTTTTAGATGCGCGAAAAATTCTGGTTACATTTGCAAAAGGAATGCCTTACCGGAGCTTATCAGAAACTTAGATCACTCCGATATAGTCCTTGCACCATTATCAAGGCTATGGGAGACAATGAATTTGAGCTCAACATTCCCCCATTCCTTGGCCTGCACCCAATGTTCAATGTGGACTGCGTTCGACCATACTTTCCACCATTACTAGACACATCCGACATTGCAAAACAGCTCACACCCACAGAGTTAAATCCACATTGCAGAACAACTCACACCCATAGAGTTAAATCCACATTGCATGGAACAAGATGCAACTGATCAGATCATGGACACACAGATCAAGCACACTTGCCAGTAGAATATCCAACTGTATCGAGTTGTCAAAGTGCGCCAACTCCTTCACCAGGGCAAGTGGCTCACCAAGGACCAAGTTTAGTAGAAGTTTCCTGATCTCATGGAGGAACTCAATGCAATGGGGAAAATTGCTTCCTATGGAGGGGAATGATCCAGGTGGATATTGGTGGCCACCCACCAATTCCACTTTGACCCCCACCATTGCTTCTTTTAGTTTTTCAGTTTCCTTAATTGTAGCACAGTTTACTATTTTTAGTAGTTTTTCGGGTCCTAAACTTGCGGAGCCATTTTGAGGCCCTAAACGACTTTGTTTTGGAAATCTACCGACAATTATTTTTTGTCTAAAATCATATTTTTTGTTGTAGTCCTAAGAGAGATATTTTCAATGGGTTATCATGCACGTCAAATGGAGATAATATGACCAAGTCACGACCCCAGGAGGTTGGTTTTCCAACACACCCCAACAGGGCCCATAAACTCTTGGTGCTACATCTCCTCATGTTAGGGTTTTAGTTGTTTATGGTTTGCTCTTATTGTTCAGTAATAAGAAGACCCCTGAGCCTCATTATAAGGTAGTTCAGAGGCCTGTATCTGCCACATCTCTTCTCAGAGATAAGTTACCATTGCCCTAGCTAGTTTGTTTTGATTTCTGTTTGTAAGCATATTTCAGTATTTTACATTAATGAAATGAAGTGTTATTTCTGTTGCATCTCTATGTTTATGGTTATCGCTGTAATTTGTTGTGTTCTTTTTTAATTTTGGATCACTATTGGAGGAAATTGCATATTCTCTAGCTCCTTCATACGAACATAACAATGTATCAATATTAACCACATGTAGTGGAAAGATGTACATTTTTCCTAGAGCTCATCGAAGTTGTTGAGGAATTCTTTTCATAAATATCCATCCCAGTTATACAAGTCTCCATTTGCGCACTGTGTGGCTAAAGACACCACTGACGCAGCAAATTCATTTGTACGACGCTTCCTCGTGATCTTTCTAGCCAAAGTATGCAAAGCAAAGCGGACTAATTGGTCATTGATCAAGTTTATGTCATAGTCTCTATTTCCTTTGAACAACCCATACTTCTTCATCATATTATCTGCCATTATGTGGTCATGATCCTTTCCCCTGAACTCCTCCGAGGGGTTCCACCCGTGGTAAGGTAATCTAGTGATCCTCCATGTTAGCACCTAAATCTGCCTTAGGCTGAAGAAAGGAAAAATTTAGGGTAACCACAAACCATGCTCAGTCTGGTAGCTAGCCCTACAAGAACAAGAGATGGCTCTCTCTGAGTCATGCTCAATGAATAGATACACAATACGGTTTGAGATGACGTACAGTGAATATTGATTTTAGGCTAGTAAATGAATATGGAAACAAGAAGCAAATTTTTATGAATGACTGGGTTTCTAGGATGTATGGGACCAACGAACAGCAATGAGTAGATAATTTAACACAAAGGCATAGTTTACATCGTGAGGCAAGACAGGTGGAAAGTTTAGCAATTAAATTTGAAGTAATGCGGAATGGAAAGATTGTTTATGAGGGTGAAAAGGGCATCAACACATGAATCCTTTTCAATAGAAGAAGAACATATATGTGAAACTTTCCCACAGGCAGAGCAAATAAATAGGAATTCTACCTTATCTTACTTACAAAATTTCACTGGAAATGAAGATGAAATGAACTGTGAAACATACTGAAATACATATGAAACATAAAGAGACACATTTGCTACACTCACAACCACATGAATCTCATGAAACAGAGCCGCTGCCTTTCATTAATCCTTTGTCAAAATATACAATGAAGAACTTAGTTTCTCTCCCATAGTCTTCCAGAAATTACAATCAACCAACCCTTTGCAAATGGTTTTCATATAGTAAATAGACTATGCCATGAGGAAGTAGAACGACCAAGAGTTGGGGAGTTTTTCGTATCATTACAAAGTGGAAGTGGAAATCCAAGCATTAGTTACAGGTGCAGCGTTACAAAAACGACAAATGGCTTGGGTGACTACTCGCCTTCTTTTGCCACTTGGATAGAAGCCATCCTCTAGTGAAAATAATTTAAATTTTGCCTTAGGTTCTGAAAAAAGTGAATTGTAGAAGAGCGGGTCCACTTGGAGAAAGTCGTGAATCGAAATGTCATGAAGCAGAAGTGATTTGGCCTTTTTGTCTATATGCACTGCACCCAAATCTATATGTGTCGTGCCACTTTGGAGGCTATTTTGAGGTATCTGCTGGAGTCCAAATTGTGTCCAGGAAAGCCTGACCTGTCTACTTTCCAACCCAAGTGGAATTTCTGAATTTGATGCTCATTTGCCCCTCCAAATCTTCATTCTCCGAAGACTGCTTCCTGTGTGTCAAAATAGGGGTAGAGAGGTCATTTTTTGAGTGTTTTTCACCTCCTGGAGACTCAAATCATGACAAAACTTCTTGTCCATGCACCAGTAGTCGTGATTTGCATGCTGAATCCAAAAATGCAAACCATTTGCAATCTTGAGCTTCCAATCCTAAGCGTCGTGCCAGTGGCATGGCGCACGGGGAGAAAAAACCTATGTTGTGACCAAAAATTTTCCATGTGACCAAAATTGCCCCAAATTTCTTGAAATTTGGGCTGGAGGTTCTCTATGAGGTATTATGCTAGGCCACAGAGGCTTCAGCCAAGATCCAAAGCTGATCTTGCTCTTTTTTCCTCTTTTTCCTCTTTGTCACTTTGCTCAATTTTGCCTTCAAACTCCTTATCCGAGCCTTTGAACTCATGTTTTGTGCCCTGTAATGATAAATCATCTACCTCAATATGGCTTTGTCCCTATTAGCCCTCACTAGCAGTTTCTTAAGGTGGATGTTGATGCGCTCAAGCCAAGACTTTCGGTCATTGTTAATCTCTTGATCCAAGGGAGTGAGATCGATCCTCCTATGCTGGGCAGCTTGGCGATTCTCACGGATGCTTTGCAGCTCCATGATCTCATGTTGGTCCTCAAGCTGTTTGTTCCTCTGGTCCAAATACCTAATAATCCATTTGGCCCTCTCCAAATTGTGTGGCAAGTCTTGGATCTCTATTTTATGCTACTCGATGGTCCTCCTAAGTTTGGCACTCTCCTCATCTGCATCATCATCATGAATGAGGATAAAGTAGACCTCTTGTTCACCTGATGGTCCCTTGTCATGGATGGGCCTCTTGCCCTTGTCCTGTACCTATGTTGTCGATGTCAGAAGCGAGGCCCCTTCCACCCCGGGTGGAGATAACACTCGCTTTGCTGCTGCAAACAAATGCCTATTGCCTCTCTAATATGTGATGAATATTGGCATAGTAGTGGTCTCATGGCACTCATACTGATGAGAAGGACCACCTATCTCATGCTCAACCTCCGATAATACCTATGAAGTGATGAAGAGGTCACAGTAGATGAAGTCCTCCCAAGAAATTCCCTGCAATGCCAACTGATGATCCACCAAAATATGGATAAGAGCAAAGTGATAAACATTGTTAAGTTGCTGCTGAGGGGTCTTGTGTTGCATGAAGGTGTTCATCCTCTCTATGTTCCTGCAAATGAAAAATGGGAGGTTCATAATCCGTGCCCTGGTAAAGTGCATGAGCAACTTGATGTGATAGGCATATAGATAAGAGAACCTCCCCTCACAACTGAAGTACTTCATGATCAACTTCATGAGTGGAGCATATTCATCTTCCAAATATCTGAATGGAAAGACTCTTGTGAGCTACCTCAAGAAACTGGTCTTAATGTAAGGCTCATAATGCTGCCAATCCACCTTCTATTTCTTGTGCCACTATTCTCCAACATTTGGTATGCTGGTTGCTAATGAGATAGTTTCGGGTATCAATGTGAAGGTGACCCCGGCCAAGATAGAGTGACCTCCATGTAGGTGAATCACAAAAGGATGGGCCAACTCATGATGAACTCTAACATTAGCCACCCTTTGATAAAATTCAAAACATGATAGATGCTGGAAACATGACATAGCCAGAGGGAAAGCCTGCAATTCTGTGAGGGTAGTTGGCTCATCCCTAACATGTTTACCACTTTTGTGATGTCTCGAGGGAGCCTGTTCTTCCGAGGATGAATCACTTTATGTTTCCATCTCATACTCTGATGAATGCTCATATGCCATGACTAATGTGTGTGTACTGTACTTGGGCTGCCCTTTGATGGTGGTATGAAACTACGTGTTGTTGTCATATCTACCACCAAGGGGAACAATGCAAAAAGGGAGTGTTAGGATAGGAATAATATGATGGGAACAGGGGTTATGGAGAAAATGTTGTCTAGGGATATGTAGGAGGGTTTGGGGATGTTATAAGGTAGGGTTTTCGGGTTTACAGTGACCAATGAGTGGAGGGACAGGGAATATGGGTTTAGCAATGTTTTAGGGTAGGGAAAATAGGGAAAAATGGGATAGGGGGGAAGGGAGAAATGGAGAGGAGCGAAAAAATGAGAGGCGAAAGAGGAGCCTTGGCTTCAACACTACAATTTTGCAACCCTAGAGAAATGGCTTTAATGTTTTCAATTGGTAGGGTTTAAGTGTTTTTTCTTGCAATTATAAATAGTCATGAACCACCATAACATTCACAAAAATACATGAACCATCAAGATTTAGAGCCTACCTATCGATTTGAGGGGTTTCGAAGGCAACTTGAGGAAATTTGGCACGATTTCGGGCCTTTGTGGGTGTGCGCCGCACAACAAACCGAGTGCGCCGTGCTCTGTGTATGCTTCGTGCCCATATAAAATTTACACTGTGGGGTGGCACTGTGTGTGCCACACTCTCTAAGTGTGTTGTGCCCCTCTGTGTGTACGTTGCACTCTAGAAAACGCCTCCAATCTCACTCCAAACAAACACTTTTCTCTCCCAATGAGTTTGCAATGTTTCTCTATGACCTTGATTTGCACAATGACTTTGTTTGCTTTTGGAAACTTCTATATAAAGACTTTGAAGTCATGGGTTTAATTTTTGCCTCTTCACAACCTATTTTGCTAATTTTATGTTTTGACACATTTCACTGATTTAATGCAACATTGAATTTCACTTTTCCCTTCGAATTTTTACTAGAATGATGAAATTTTTTGGCACTTTTGCAGGGGTCGCATGACAGGGCATTTGGCCATGGAAACCATGACTGCACCTAAAGAAATCAACTAGAGACTTTTTTTTTTGAAAATTACCACAAATGTCACACTGTTTGACTTTTGTTCAAACAAGAGTTTTGAAGAACAGTCGTAATCTGTCAACATGACGATGGGAACCTTTGAATCATAACTTTGTAAGGGCCTCCCTCTGGCCTGCATGGTTTTATTGGACATGGTTGAAGACTAAATTGACTAATCCCTAGACCTAATGATTGAAAATGACTCTTGTCCATGAAAGGATCGAACATTGGCTGTCATGGATTTTAGTAAACATTGATGAAAATACCTAAGCTAGCAGGTGCCAGACATGAGGGGAATTGACTAACAAGACCTTTTCTGTCAGATTATGGCATGCCCCTAGTGGAATGCACCTGAGTGAATGGAGCAAGACACGTAAAAATGAAATTCATAAAGACTTTTGATCTCTGACAAAGGACTGACAAGACTAACTCTAACATTGTCTCCAATGGGGGATGGTAGCTCCTTGGAGGTGCCAAGAATAACAGATCTCTGGAAGAGCTAGACAGTGCCTTCGTCCATTGGGCTATGGAGTCATTATTTCGACAAACAACACAAGACTTTGACACATTTATTGACTCAAACTTGACTTAAACCGACATTAATTATGAAACCAACATGACTGAAAAAACTCACTCAATGCAAAAGGAAATGACTCATGACTGACTTAACTAAAACAAGAACTGACAAAGTTTATTCAATGGCAGCAACCCATCAAGATTTGAGGGTTTCAAATTATGATGAAAGCCACCTACCTATTAATGCAATATGTACAATCATGTGTAATGTGTCTTCCAATATAACCAGTCAAGCAGATGCCTTCTTGATTGATTCTCCTAATCAGATCTCCTAGTCAACAACAGATACTGGTACTTGGGCATCTAAAAACACAATTGACCATGATGTCCTTCATCACTGAATACTGCAATAATCACCTTCCCTGCTGACTGCAACAGATTTTCCATTGGATCATGAAAAACATGAAGATTTACCTCCTGTTGAGGAAACAAGATGTCTTTTTCTTTTGATGTTGATCTTCCTTCATAATGTTGTTAAGAAAAAGTATGGTCCTGGTCCTCAAAAATTTCTGAACAAGTGGATGAGCCGATTTCCTCTTCAAAAAACATTTCAAAACATGAGACATATGAGGAAGAATCTGAAAGGGAATACTGAATAGTCTGGTCCGCTGATGTCTGAATATATGGTAGGTCATCTTCATACAATATGACAGCCAGATTCTCATTACATTCATCACATTCATCAATCATGAGAAAATCAACTTCAGATGTTTTTTGAAACCTAACACTAACATTTCTATCATCTACCATAAATTCATCCAGAGCAACTTTTTCACTTGCTTGAGCAAATATCATCTTGTTGTTCATGAGCTGACTAGATTACCTCTTCATGAAGACTGTGTTCTGCTGACATGAGAACATTCGGATACAAACCTCTATCTTCTTCATCCCAGATGATTTTAGTAGCAGAGTTCTCTTTCATGGGACTTAGTACAAGGTTTTCTTGGTCATCACAATTTGAATCTGAATCTGAAAAGGGTGACTTGACATTATCACATTCTGGAATTAGAACTAGACTTCCTTGCATGCTATCTTCTTCTATGGACAGATCTGAACCAACACTTTTTCTTTCATCACTTTCAGCCATATGGAACTCTTCAACCTGCTGATCTATTTCATGTAATTCATGTTGACTGTCAAGATGCAAAATTCCTTTATTTTCCACCGTACAAAGATCTGGATTCTGCTGCAACATTTCTTGAGCATCTTGATGGGACTCCCCTAGCTTCTCTTCATGTTGCTAAAATGGATTCTCGTACAAGGCCTCCATGATCTCATCATCCATAAAATTATCATCCTCATAGTATTTTTCAAGGCTTTCAATAAAAGTAGAAGCGTGTTTGCAACAGTCATGAACTAGATTTAATGATGGATAAGAGTCTTTATATCTTTGAATAAACAAGGCATGAAAATCCTTTAGACAATAAATACAAGCAGCGGGCAAATTTTCATACCAAGATTGGGCTTCACCTTCCAGAGTGGCCAAGAATATATTCATCAGGCAATCTTCGGGAAAATCAACTTTCAACTTGCGAATATGCATATGAAATCTAACTAGATGTAAAGAAGCATCCTTCCTACCATCATCTTTAAACGTAGGCAAATTCCTTGACCAATCTACTTTCAGAATCTTATTTGGAAAGCCTGGAATGTGATCTTGGCTCATGGGAGCGTATCTTCTTGCAATCTGCTCCATTTTAAGAAATCTCAAAGCTACTGATCCCTCTGCAGTGGAGTGACCATGAAGCACCGGTTGCTGGATTCTTCAGTGAAAGGAGTTGCCAGGTGAATGATTTCAGCCATCTTCTTATGTCTGATCGTTGTTCACCATCAACCATCAGATCTAATCTTGATAGATGTACTGGGGCAAAACAATCTTCAAGCAAACCATTTTGTCCCCAGTGGAGTCGCCACTATGTTAGCACCTAAATCTGCCTTAGGCTGAAGGAAGGCAAAATTCAGGGTAACCACAAACCACACTCATTCTCGTAGCTAGCCCTACCAAAACAGGAGAGGGCTCTCTCCGAGTCATGCTCAGTGAATAGATACATAATATGGTATGAGATGACGTACAATGAATATTGATTTTAGGCTAGTAAATGAATATGGAAACAAGAAACAAATTTTTATGAATGACTGGGTTTCTGGTATGTATGGGACCAATGAACAGCAATGAGCAGAGAATTTAACACAAAGGCACAGATTACTTCATGAGGCAAGACAGGTGGAAAGTTTAGCAATTAAATTTGAAGTAATGCGGAATGGAAAGATTGTTTAGGAGAGTGAAAAGGGCATAAACACATGAATCCTTTTCAATAGAAGAAGAACATATACGTGAAACTTTCCCACAGGCAGAGCAAATAAATATGAATTCTACCTTATCTTACTTACAAAATTTCACTGGAAATGAAGATGAAATGAACTGTGAAACATACCGAAATACATATGAAACATAAAGAGACACATTTGCTACACTCACAGCCACATGAATCTCATGAAACAGAGCTGCTGCCTTTCATTAATCCTCTGTCAAAATATACAATGAAGAACTCAGTTTCTCTCCCACAGTCTCCCAGAAATTACAATCAACCAACCCTTTGCAAATGATTTGCATACAAGAAATAGACTATGCCATGAGAAAATAGAATGACCAAGAGTTGGGGAGTTTTTTGAATCATTACAAAGTGGAAGTGGAAAGCCAAGCATTAGTTACAGGTGCAACGTTACAAAAACGACAAATGGCTTGGGTGACTGCTCGCCTTCCTTTGCCACATGGATAGAAGCCATCCTCTAGTGAAAATACTTTAAATCTTGCCTTAGGTGCCGAAAAAAATAAAGTGTAGATGAGCGGGCCCACTTGGAGAAAGTCGCGAATCGAAATGTCGCGAAGCGGAAGTGATTTGGCCTTTTTGTCTATATGTGCCGCACCATATTGGAGGCTATTTTGAGGTACCTGCAGGAGTCCAAATTGTACCCAAGTGTTCTTTTTGGAAAGCCTGGCCTATCTACTTTCCAACGCAAGTGGAATTTCTGAATTTGGTGCTCATTTTCCCCTCCAAATCTTCATTCTCCCAAGACTTCTTCCTTTCTGTCAAAATAGGGGCAAAGAGGTCATTTTTTGAGTCTTTTTTACCTCCTTGAGACTCAAATTATGCCCAAACTTCTTGTCCATGCACCAGTAGTCGTGATTTTTCATGTTGAATCCAAAAATGCAAACCGTTTGCAATTTTGAGCTCACAATCCTAAGCGTTGCGCCAGTGGCGCGTCGCACAGGGAGAAAAAACCTGTGTTGTGACCAAAAATTTGCCATGTGACCAAAATTGCCCCAAATTTCTTGAAATTTGGGCTGGAGGTTCTCTATGATGTACTATACTGGGCCACTGAGGCTTTAGCCAAGATTTGAAGTTGATCTTTCTCTTTTTCCCTCTTTTACCTCTTTGTCACTTTGCTCAATTTTGCCTTCAAACTCCTTATCCGAGCCTTTGAACTCATGTTTCATGCCCTGTAATGATAAACCGTCCACCTCAGTATGGTTTTGTCCCTGTCGGCCTTCTCTCACAGTCTCTCAAGGTGGATGTTGATGCACTCGAGCCAAGACTCTAGGTCATTGTTAATCTCTTGCTCCGAGGAAGTGAGCTCGATCCTCCTATGCTGGGCAGCTTAGCGATTCTCACGGATGCTTTGTAGCTCCATGATCTCATGCTGGTCCTCAAGCCATTTTTTTCTCTACTCCAAATACCTAATAATCCATTTGGCCTTCTCCAAATTGAGTGACAAGTCTTGGATCTCTATTTTCTGCTCCTGGATGGTCCTCCTAAGTTTGGAACTCTCCTCATCTGCATCATCATCATGAATGAGGATAAAGTATGCCTCTTGCTCACCTGATGGTCGCTCATCATGCATGGGCCTCTTGCCCTTGTCTTGTACCTATGTTGTCGATGTCGGAAGCGAGGCCCCTTCCACCCCAGTGGAAATAACACTTGCTTTGCTGCTGCAAACAAATTCCTACTACCTCTTTGATATGTGATGAATACTGGCATAGTAGTGGTCATGGAACTCATACCGATGAGAAGGACCACCTGTCTCATGCTCAACCTCCGATAATACCTATGAAGTGTTGAAGAGGTCATGGGAGATGAATTCCTCCTAGGCAATGCTCTACAATCCCAACTAATGATCCACCAAAATCTAGATAAGACCAAAGTGATAAACACTATTAAGTTGTTGTTGAGGGGTCTTGTGCTGCATGAAGGTGTTCATCCTTTCTATGTTCTTGCAAATGAAAAATGGGAGGTTCATCATCCATACCTTGGTAAAGTGCATGAGCAACCTAATGTCATAGGCATATAGACGAGAGAACCTCCCCTCACAGCTGAAGTACTTCATGATCAACTTCATGAGTGGAGCATATTCATCTTCCAAATATCTGAATGGAAAGACTCTTGTGAGCTGCCTCAAGAAACTGGCCTTAATGTAAGGCTCATAATGCTGACGATCCACCTTCTGTTTCTTGTGCCACTGTTCTCCAACATTTGGTATGCTGGTTGCTAATGAGATAGTTTCGGGTGTCAACGTGAAGGTGACCCCGGCCAAGATAGAGTGACCTCCATGTGGGTGAAGAACAAAAATATGGGCCAACTCATGATGAACTCTAATATTAGCCACCTTTTGACAAAATTCAAAACATGATAGATGCTGGAAACATGACATAGCCAGAGGGTAGGCCTGCAATTCTGTGAGGGTAGTTGGCTCATCCCTAACATGCTTGCCACTTTTGTGATGTCTCCGGGGAGCTTGTTCTTCTGAGGATGAATCACTTTGTGTTTCCATCTCATACTCTGATGAATGCTCAGATGTCATGACTGTTGTGTGTGTACTGTACTTGGGTTGCCCTTTGATGGTGGTATGAAACTAGGTGTTGTTGTGATATCTACCACCAAGGGGAACAGTGCAAAAAGGGAGTGTTAGGAGAGGAATAATATGATGGGAGCAGGGGTTATGGGGAAAATGTTGTGTAGGGATATGTAGGAGGGTTTTGGGGATGTTATAAGGTAGGGTTTTTGGGTTTACATTGACCAATGAGTGGAGGGATAGGGAATATGGGTTTAGCAATGTTTTAGGGTAGGGAAAATAGGGGAAAATGGGATAGGGGGGAAGGGAAAAATGGAGAGGAGGGAAAAAATGAGAGGTGAAAGAGGAGCCTTGGCATCAACACCACAATTTTGCAACCCTAGAGCAATGGCTTTAATGTTTTCAATTTGTAGGGTTTAAGCATTTTTTCTTGCAATTATAAATAGCCATGAACTACCATAACATTCACAAAAATACATGAGCCATCAAGATTTAGAGCCTGCCTGTCGATTTGAGGGGTTTCAAAGGCGACTTGAGGCAATTTGGCACGATTTCGGGCCTTTGTGGGTGTGTGTCGCGCAACAAAGCCAGTGTGCCGTGCTCTCTATGTGCGCCGCACCATTATAAACTTTGCAGTGTGGGGTGGTGCTACGTGCGCCATGCTCTCTAAGTGCGCCGCACCCTCTAAGTGTGCTGCACCCCTCTGTGTGTGCGCCGCGCTCTCGAAAACGCCTCCAATCTCACTCCAAACATGCACTTTTCTCTCCCAATGACTTTGCAATGTTTCTCTATGACCTTGATTTGCACAATGACTTTGTTTGCTTGTGGAAACTTCTATATAAAGACTTTGAAGTCATTGGTTTAATTTTTGCCTCTTCACAACCCATTTTTCTAATGTTATGTTTTGAGACTTTTCACTGATTTAATGCAACACTGAATTTCACTTTTCCCTTCGAATTTTTAGCTAGAATGATGAAATTTTTTCGCACTTTTGCAAGGGTCGCATTACAGGACATTTGGCCACGGAAACCATGAATTCACCTAAAGAAATCCACTGGAGACTTTTTTTTTTAACTACCACAAATGTCACACTGTTTGACTTTTCTTCAAAACAAAGTTTTGAAGAACAGTCGTAATTTTTCAACATGACGATGGAAGAATTTGAATCATAACTTTGTAAGGGCCTCCCTTTGGCTTGCATGACTTTATTGGACATGGTTGAAGACCAAATTGACTAATCCCTAGACCTAATGACTGAAAATGACTCTTGTCCATTAAAGGATCGAACATTGACTGTCATGGATTTTAGTGAACATTGATGAAAATATCTAAGCCAGCAGGTGCCAGACATGAGGTGAACTGACTAGCAAGACCTTTTTCATCAGATTATGGCATGCCCCTAGTGGAATGTAGCTAAGTGAATGGAGCGAGACACCTAAAAATGAAATGCATAAAGAGTTTTGATCTCTGAGACAGGACTGACAAGACTGGCTCTAACACTCGATATCATCATTTGCTCTATGGGGATCTTATTCCCCATCCACAGATTTCCATCATGTATTAATACTAATAATTTTCACACACATGTTGTGTTTGTTGAACCTCTGCCGAAGTGTGGCACATGCAACATGTTGAGCAATCTTGATTGCGCCAACCCATTCACCCATTGTTGTGGTTCTAATATTTTGACTCTACTATTTGGGTAGTGAACCTGTTGCAAGTACTGGCCTCGTGTGAACTGAGGGTACTTCATCCGGTCATTAAAATCATTGTTTGTAAATTTTAGTTGTGAAATTTTCCCTAAAATATCTCCTTTAAATGCACATCTTTTGGCAGTAATGATGTAAATGTCCCATACTTTGCGTCCTTGGAATCCTTTACTGGTTTGGCATTTGGCTTCCTCGATGTGATGTGTGAGGGTAGAGGTGACATGAACACTACACCACATTATTTCACCTGTATTTCCTGCACTTATTCTTCAATATTGACCTATTGAGGTTTATTCAAAGGTTTCACAGGTTTGGCAAGCTTCTTATCCTCCTTTTTCTTGGTTCTTTCTTCCTTGGTCTGGGTTTTCCTTGGGGATGTCTACGGCTTCTGTGGTAGTGGTGATTCTATTGTGGGTGTTTCAACTACTACCATGGATGTTTCTACGACTTCCATGACTCTATACAATCCCTGCTCATGAAAATTCTGCACAATCTCCTCCCAAGGTTGCTCAGTCGACATACATAGTGGAGTCTCATACAATTTCTTTGCACTATTAATCACTCGAGCTCTTGATTCAACAAAGTTCTTAATCTGAGTGGGAATTGGCTATTTATAACAATTCATACTTAAGAACCTCATCATTAGATTTTATTTTTTCTTGATTTTGTTCATATTTCATCATTAAATGTGTATCTATCCTTAAATTCTCGCAACTATTGTCTTAAATTTAACTTTACACCTGTCCTTTCCCTTTTACCTGTCATATTTCAAATTTTCTCATGAACTTCAACACATCCCCTATTGTAGCGTACCTTTGTCTTACATCACAGTTTCATGCGAACTTTGACATATTCCCTACTATAGCAAAGTAGTTTCTTCATCGAAGCTCTTTCTACAACGTAGTTTATAGTCTAGTCCCACTTTCAACTACTTGTGACACTAAGAATTTCCTTCTTTGTTCTTTAGGGAGAAGTTGTAGGGGTAGGGTTTTCCATGTACAAATTCAATCTAGTTCCATTTACTTTTCCATGAATTATTTTTCCATTGAACTTTGCTATCTGCATTGCACCTCCATCAGTAATATGCTTAATAACATATGGACCAAACCAAAGTGTTATGAAATTCCCCATAAATTTCACAAACTTACTATCATATACGAGAACAAGGTCTCCTATATGGAACTTATTTTGGTTAATGTGCCTGTCATGCCAAGCCTTTTCTCTTTCTTTCTATACTTGTTGATGAACTCCTGCTATAGACTTGTCTTCGTCAAGAGTAAGTAACTGCGACATCCTCTCTTCCATTATGTTGAGGTCTAACATATTTGTAAAAGCTACCATTCTTAGGCTAGGGACAATGTATTCCATGGGCATCACAACTTCTTGCCCATAAACCAACCTAAAGGGTGTCTGACGTGTCAACGTTTTGTATGTAGTGCTATAAGTTCGTAATACTTTGTGAATCCCAAGATCTCAATCATTCTTTTTTACATCGCATACCTTGGTTAGTGCATTCTCAAAAATTTTATTGAATGCTTCCACAATTCCATTTGCCTGAGGATGATAAGGAGTTCCCTTTTGGTGGTAAACTTGAAAATCCTCAGTTGATGCTTCAATGGTCTTATTCAAGAAATGTGATGATTGATCACTCATCAATATCTTTAGACACCCAAATCTAGAGGGTATGTATTCAAAGATGAACTTCGCACCAATTTTTGCACTACAATCATTCGCTGGCTGTGCTTCGGACCACCATGTCAAATAATCATTAGCGGTGATTATATACCTCGCAACAGTCTTTTTTTCTGGTGGATTGATAGGTCCAAATAAATCTATAGCCCATTTATCAAAATTCTATAATGTTACTTGTGGTACTAGTGGCATTTCATCTCTTCTTGAAGGTTTTCCTATTCTTTGGTAGATATCACAAGCTCAATAGTACTCCCTTGCATCTTTGTCTAGTGTAGGCCACCATAATATTGCTCTTAAAATTTTCTGGGCAATGGATTTTCTTGCATAATTTCCACCAAATATGCCACTATGAGCTTCTACTAAAATTATCTACCTTTCATGCTCAAGAACATACCGACATAGTATTTCATCTGGTCCCATATTATAAAAATGTCCTACTATTATTGAAAAATATGTTGCCTTAACCACCAATTCTTTGTTCTGATGCATGGTATATTTTAAGGGGGCCATCATTGTGGTTAAGAATTGAATAATATTAGCGAAGTGATCATCTACAATCCTGAGTGAAGACAATTGAACATAAACAAGGTTATCTTCTACAGTCATTACTTCTTCTTCTATTTCCAACCTTGACAAAATATCAGGTCCAACATTTAATCTTATTGTCTTAAAAACAACTTCAATGTCATACTCCTGAAATAATAATAGCAATCTTCAAAAATTTCCTCCTAAGAGAATCTTATTGACCAAACAATTTAGTGCAGAGTGATCTATGAACATCTTGAAATGTGATCCCAACAAATAATGCTTAAACTTTTGTAAAGAATATGCCATAGCTAGTCCTTCTCTTTATGTAGTTGTATAGTTCTTCTCTACTTTAGACAATATCCTACTTGGAAAACCTATAGGGTGATCGATTTCTCCCGCACCAGTCTATGCCAATACCACTCCTAGATCTATGCATGAAGCATCCACATGAACATGAAATTACTTATTCCAATATGGGAATAACAATCTAGGAGCAGTTACCATCTTTTCTTTACGTGTTTCAAGGCTATTTTAACATTCTTTATTCCATAGGAATGTTACATATTTCTTCTGCAGTTTTTCCATAAGCACAATGATCTGTGCATATCTGTTCATAAATTTTATGTAATATCTTGTATGTCCTAATGTGTTGTGAAGTTGTCTCACTGTCTTTGGTGGAGTTAAATTCACAACAATAGCAATCTTCTTAGGATCCACCATCATTCCTTGCTTTCAAACAATATGTCCTAGTAATATACAAAATGGTACACAAAATATGCAATTTTTGATACTCAAAGAAATATGATACTTCCTACATGTGTTGAGCATCAGTCTTAAGCTCACAACATGTCTCTTCAATAACCCAAATATTGTCCAATCATCGAAGTATACTTCTAAAAACTTGTGAATAAATTATTTGAAAGCTGCAACCACAACTCTTGAAAATATGGCAAGGGAATTATTCAATCTAAAAGGCACCCCTGTATACTGATATGAACCCCATTCTGTAGTGAAGGTGGTCTTATGTCAATCTTCTGGTGCAATTCTAATTTGATGGTATCTTGAAAATGCATTTGTAAATGAATAGGCTTCCTGACCTCCTACATTGTCCAATACATAATTAGTGAAAGGATAGGGGAATGGGTCATGTAGACATGGATAATTTAACTTCCTTAAATCAATACAAATCCTAATTTCTCCTTATGTCTTCTTTTCTTGTACTACAGTCGAACTTACCCACTCTGATTCCTCCACAGGTTCAATGATTCCAGCTGCTATCATTTTCTTAAGTTCTTTCTTCGTTTTTTATTTGTAATTTTGATTCAGACTATAAGGCATTTTCTTAACTAGCTTCGCATCGGGCTTTAGAGAAATATTCATAAATCCTAAATCTCCTACTATTCCCTTCATATCTAAAAACTAGTAGGGAATAACTCCTCGTATTCATGTAGAAGATATGTCACTTTGTTGACTATTTCTTGATCCCAATAATCTCCTATAGTTTCAAACTTCGGCTCCTCTTCTAATCCTATATTTACCTTCTCTTTCTTCAATGGCTTTGTTATATCAGTTATTTCTAACTCAGGTAAATTCACTTCGTGGTCACCTTCAGATTATTCTACGTCAATAGTGCGAGGGTCTTCATCCTCTTCTACAGTAATGTTGTAGCATTCTAGTACATTATGTAGTTGCGCAACCCAAGCAGGCTGCCAAGTCAGTCGAATTCCATTCTAAAAATATAATTTTTAACTATGTGAAGGGCTAAATATATAGATATAAAATGATATTCAAAGCTAAATGTCAATATAAACCCATCAACCATCTCTTCCCAGTTCGTGATACCATGTCAAAGTTTTGTTTCGAGGTACCAGTTTTGAGGAATTGTCTCCATTGTGTGGATGAACCCATGCACCCATTCTTCTCATGGAATTTCTTTCCATGTTTTCGTGCAAAGATGGATGTGCTTTCTAATATCAGTTTGACCATCATATTTATCTACCAACTTTGTTTCTACTTGACCTAACCTTATCCATATCAACCTTCAACATTTTTTCCAAGTTCCTATATTCTTCTTATGGGTACCCCACCACCTGGAAGGAGTAGCTCTTAGGGCTATATCTAGAGCTAACAATCTTTGACACTCTAGTACCTATTCTTCATATTTTTCAAGAAAAGTATTTATATCACCCAAACAATCATAAAAAGGTAAGTCACATACCTTTGTTGTCATACAATGAATTGCTTTAGTGATTCTTGCATATCGTCTTGTAGAAACTTCATGTAACCTATTTTTCCAATTTTCTATTTCTTCTTCTAAATCTGAAGTACACAAACTGTCATGCTCCCAACTAAACTTTCCTTCACTAGGGTTAACACAATTCCGTTATTTTGTTATGATCTAATAGATGTTATCTATATCAACTAGGTTGTACTCCTCTTTAACTGGTTCAGTATACCTTGCTCCTTTTCGATGGATCCAAGGGATCAATCACTCTCATATTGCTTCTTTCAAATATCATTTTCCTCTTCTTTAAGTTGATTATAGCCATGTTGGTGAATGCCCAATCTAGTCCAAGTAATCCAGGATAGGGTTTATTGTCATCCATAATTTATGTCACTTCAAAATCAGTAGTATTGTGCACCCCTTCAATTTCCACTGTAATGCCTGATAATCTTCCTAGAGGAAAACTATTTTATTGATTTACCATTCTTAGCTGAATAGGTGACCATTCCATCTTAGGTTCACCCATTAACTCCCATGTTTGTTTTTTTAGTACATTGGCTTTAGATCCCAGATTTAAAATAACTTGGTCCATGTCATATTCACCTATTTGTGCACTAAGCCTCATTTCCTTTCCAGTTCTCTTATGTCTATGTAAATTGTTAACTTCACGCATTTCACTCCATGGTACTTCCTTGGATGCACAAGAATTTATCAATCCCTGAAGTCTTGCTACAACTTTTTGATCTCACAATAATTTCATAAAAATTTGAAGAAAATATTTTAAAATATCTAGCTTATATGTTGCATCATGTTCTTGTACTATCAGAGCTTTTCTTTGTGTCAAATATTCTACACCACAACTATTCTTCTGAATCTGTTGCGTGCTATATGTCAAAGATCTTGTATCCGTAGAGCTTTTCTTTACTTCCATAAAGACTTATTTTTCCTTTTGAACATAAAAATAGTTGCTTTTTTAGTAGTCTTTCTAACCCATGTAGCTTCAACTTCATTTTTCCATATTCTTTATCATTTCCAGCCACATCTCCACCCCTTGTTACAATATTAATGCCAGGTTCATCGGTCCTTGGTTCTGTAGTCATCATTTGAATGTTATGTGTCGACTGTTGGTTTTTATTTTCTTTCGTTTTTTCCATAAGTACCAAACACTCCTCAATTACATGATAAACTGATTTCCAATACTTAAATGTCGTACTAGGATTCTAATAATATCTTACAAAGTGGCTTGCCTAGCCATAGTTGTAAAAAATAATCTGTCCACAACCTCAACCATCTCCACCACCTTGACCTCTTCCTTGATAGCCACCTCTACCACCATGCTTTCCACTTCGTTCTTGTTCATGTTCTTTATCTTGCATTCCATAAGCATCAGTACCATGCTCCATCATAAATTCATAAGCTCGACAATTTTTCTCATCATGCCCTACTGATTTTCAGAATTGGCAATATAAGTTTCTTGGAGTCTGGACATACTTACGCAATATGTAGCAATATTATGCTTGATATTAACCTCTAGTTTTACATATATCACACAATAAGCTCAATCTGACATTCAAAGTATTATGTGCTCCACTAGCCATGTAATTTCTAAAGAGAGGATATTTATCCTTAGAGTGACCCTATGATTTTCTCTTTGTACACTATACTTCTTTGTGAACTTCCTTACTTTTATTCATATCTTGTATCTGCAAAGTCAAATTTTCTAGCTAACTCTGGATTTGTTGCATTCCTGCATTGGTATCCCCTATAGGCGAAGGTTATAATTTCATCGTAAGTTCTAAAGCTTTGGCTTGAGTTTCTATCTTCTGTTGTGACAAAGGCAGTCTTATATGTGGAAATAGCGCAACTATAAACCATTCTTTATGTTGTTGTGGAGCTATTTCGAAGCTCACCCGATCCAATAATATGTTGAATATTTAGCCAAATTCCTACAAAGACACTGTAGGCTTTTGTTTTATTTCCTCTAATTGTTTGATGCATTTCGACTCAAACTTTGGCTTCTTAAATTCTTTTAAAAACGTTGTTTTGATGTCTGCAAATGATCTGATTTGATTATTGAAATAATTCATGTAATATGTCAGCGCTCTATCTTGGAATGTTGTGACAAGTTGCACTTTATTTATGGTTTTGTCATGGACTTTCCTCGCTATCCATACTGCTTCACATAAAACCAAAATTGCTCTAAATCGTCCGATCTAGTCCATTTAAAGATAGGTAGTTTAATATCATTAGTCATAGTTCTTGTTGCAGTGGGAGGGGGAAGTGGTGGGTGAGGGGGATTTGTAAGGGCAGATAGGTGAGGGGTAGGAGGGGTAGGGGGGGTAGGGGGACAGGGAAAACAAACATCACCCTGATTACTACTTGATTCAAGCTTCAGTGAAATTTTAGGCTAGAAGGGTGAATACTGCAAATTTCCTTCGAGATTCTCAAGGCAATTTTCTTCACTTTCGAACTCACTTAACAGAGGGATTTAGTCAGTTTATATAAAGGTCTTTGGATATTGGCCATGGGATCTCTTCCTAATGTCTATTCTATATCTTTTTCCACTTTGTGTTGTTCCCGTTTCTTCTTTATTTCTTCTCCCAAACATAAGTAACTAATAATCTGATTGCATTTGTAAAATTCCCTTTTCACACAAAAGCATCTTAATCCAAATTTTTAGAGATTTCAAGAAATTACCTTGCTTTCCTTTGAAAAATTTCCATTCTGCTTCACTACAAGACACAATTGATTCTACGGTGAACTCAATACTGAATCCTCCCAAGATGTTGTCAATCTAGAAGTCAACATCTCTTGAGACCATGTTTTCAATGTTCTTGAGTCACTATAATAGTTCAAGAGTCCACTTCTTAGGTTCGTCCCCTTTAAAACGAAATTTTCTCTCAGTCAACCTTGATATCCACTCATATAGCTCCACATGGAATGATCTGAAGAAGTTTTCGTATTTCTCTTTGAAAATATACTTCTCCAACCACCTCCTAGTTGATAACGGAGAGCTTCTATTTTATTTTTCTTCAAATTCTTATTCCTTCTCTTCTACCCAACATTGAATTTCTTTCTTCATCATATGCCACATAAATATTCCTCAAACAGATCCCGGTCCCAACAACATAACTATTTGTTCACTTAGGTTGGGCTAGCCAATGTTCAAATTTTATTTGCACACCAAATAAACCCTCAATCACTGGGCTTTTCAACAATGACTTGCAAGTAGGTCGCAGTCTCACCCGAAGTGATTATGGGAGGCTGCAGAACTAGGTTTCTACAACCCGAGGGATACTCGATGTGGCACTTTTGTATTTTCTTTCTACTTTAATACTTATAAACTACTTCACATACATCAACTACTTCACACTTATATATTACTTCATAGAATTACATTCATCACTTAAACATAACATAAACATCCATAAACTTCACAATACTGGAATAAAGTGAAAATAACAAGAAAATGAACACACGAGGCACAAATTTTACAGTGGTTCATCCCAATGTGGTACTACGACCACAATAATTGTTGCTTATAATAGAGAATTCATACAAAAAATAGTTCCTTCCTACCCACACAACTGCAGGCTGCCTGTGTAGTAAGTTGCAGATAGTCTACACACTAAGCTGCAGACCCAAGCCTACATGCACTCAGTTGTGGAGCCTTGCCCTTTCTACAATGTACATATCACAAAATATCACCATAAACATAGATCTAGATCAATTTGATGCCTTCCTTATTTATTATTCATCCCTATATATACTATTACATTAAGGGATTACAACGCTACATTACCATGGATCTGATACCATGGTTTCCAAAATACAAGGGGTTATGGTCCAAAACCATAAACTTTTACAATATTTTATGGTTTTTAAAAAACGGGAGGGGCTTTGCCATGAAGCCCCTATGCTACATGGTGACTTTTCTATGCATTCTTTGTTGTGCTCCACTACTCTACTACGTGGTCCACTTCGTACTCTATGACATCATTTCTACTACGCACCACACAAAACTCAGATTTCTTGCCCAAAATATGGCCAAGTTGGGTGCACCCAATAACCCACCTAAAACTTATTGTGGCACGTGATGTTGATCATGCCATTTCTCTTAATTAAGATTGGATTTATCTAAGGTTCCATGTACCTGCTAGCGGATATGCTATATGCATTCAATAAACCTAGTTTCTTTATCACTGTCAGATCATACATGTTTGAATTTGGCTTATGTAGTCTCATGAGGCATGACAACATCAACCAGACACAATGGTTGAAATCCCAAACCCAATTGAAAGAGATGGTGATCAATTGAGCTATAGAGACCTCTGTTATAATTATTTTTCATATAGGGAAGGCTCTCATCCCAGTGTCATGGATGTTTGGAGTTTGTTGATGGTGCTAGACCCGCCAACATTCAGGGTATCTTCTAGGTATGAAGTCCCAACTAGGCCTCACATCATTTGGTGTAGGAGTCCCATCTAGTATGATTTCCCAGTTCCCATTATCTTAAAGATATGCCTTAGCTCTTGCTTGTCAGCACATGAGAGTGGTATACTTAGTCTTCAAACAACGAGGTTCATGTGCCTGGTGAGTGCTTAGTGTCGCTTGTGTCAATTTTTTTTTACTGTAGAGGGAGAAGTTGAGACTGAGTCTCAAGTCGAAAGGGAATAGTCCCAGCTCTGTTAGAGACACACAACATAGAAGGATGGGTGCAGCTTCTGTTGGAATAGTCCACATGGATGCGACAGTAAAAAACACAAAGTGAAGAGATAACACGTACAACACCCAGCGGAATAGTCCACATGAGTGCGACAGTCATTATAACAAGTTTACAAGAATGAATATGTCAAGTGTCTAATGGAATAGTGCAGACGGGCAAGACATCATTAACAATTGATACAACACATTTCCAATAACATATGCACTAAAAAACCGAAATAGTTCAACTATCCTAGTACAGGTTAAAGCAACATGCATTGCAAGCATCCAAACAATAGCCTTACAAACGAATACAATACATGCGTGAAAACATGCTGGCCTGTCAACATGCTTCTGAATTAAGCGAAAGTTCCAAGACACATCCGTACACCATACATCACTAACCCCAATAGTGAGGGGTTGCAGCCACTTATCACTCCTCAAAGAAAATACGACAACTCTCAAGGCTATGTGGGAGGAGCGAAGGTGAAAAGTCCTTTGCATGTACAAATGAGGGGTATATATAGCCAATGGTGAAATTGACCCTTGTGAATGTTCAACTTCCCTCATGACTATTCAACCACATGAATGTTCGACTTACATGACTCTTTGACTTCGTCTGCGGGTCTCTTGGAATTCCACATTACATTACATTGATTACAAAGTTATGACCCAAAGTAGTGATGTGGCTAAGGCAATTCATGAGAAAACTCCACATGACACTACTGGTATGCACATTCTGGTTTTGATGTTCATGTCGAGGTGTTGTGTTGCTGAGTGATGAGTGTGCTCATGGTGTACCATAGGTTCATCTCCACATGACAGGGTGCTTGGAGTATCCAATGGTCTTGTTGTTCGCTTTACAATTCATGCATGTGCATGTGTCACCTTCGCTTGCTACTTGATATGCTTCATGTGGTCATCCCTCCATGAACAATTCTCCTAGCATGCTCTCCTTGTTCATCCCATTCATCATCGTGCCATGTCTCATCTATGTACCAATATCTACAATCACTCGTGATGAAACAACATCAAATCTAGAAATCCCCTAGTCTACCATGGTGCATCATCTTTCATTCCAGGGTACAAGTGACCAGGAGAGAGGACGAGGCTCTAAAACTACACAAGGCACATTTCAGGTTGGGATGAAACACTCTGGAGCACTGTCAGGAAACACTACACATAGGTCACTGAGAGGCTGGGTTGAGCAGTCTAGGACAGGAGTGACATCTATGGAATTTGGCTCAGTTGGGAGGTAGAACTACACAATTTGTTCGGGGAAGGAAGTGCAGGTAGTGGGAAGCTCTGACAGTGAAACCTGTGCATATTTTCAGAGGAGCTCAGGAGAGGGCTATGAGGGCTTGCTCACCAAAACTGTATAGATATAGGAGGCAGTCATGCAAGACACATCTGTGTAGGTTTTGGACTGAGCAGGGTGCCAGGCAGGAGGTGGGATTTCCAAGAAAACTGTGCAATTTTCAGGAGGAGTGGAAAGAATTCTGATAGGTGGACTGATTGACAAAGATGCACAATATCCAAAGATAGTGCAGTGATAGGCAGAGGGTGCTTGTCCCTTTTTCTATGCAATTTCTTTAGGCAGTGCAAGCAGGCAGGCTGGTAGCTTCTTCGCAATTTTGGAGATGAGTGTAGCCCTAGGGCACTGCTCAGTCAAATTCTTCGATTAACCAGTGGGAGGCTTGATGGATAGGCTTTCAAGTAGCGCAAACTGAAATGGCTTCTTGGGACACTTTTGTGTTGTTCTAGGTGACAGTCAGCCAGGTTGATTCCATAATTGTGCAACGCAAACTGCTTGGAGGTAGCTTTAAGCTCTGCGCAGTTTTGGGGAAAAGTTCTTGATCACTAAGGGATGAGACTATGCAATGTAGCTCGATGGATGTCTAGCTAATGGAGGGTGGTCTAGTCGATAGTTTTTTGGAAAAAATGGCTAAGCGTGTGAGCAATTGAACTCACGTATACATGAAATTGTGAACACACACTCAAGATGATTTGATGACAAGACACCTCAAACCGACAAGACAACATATGCTCAGTGTGAATAACTGCGGGACTCTCTAATGGTGAAAGCGGCAAGTGCAATGCTTCAGATAGACCTTCGGAAGACTGTGATGACACTTACGCAAGAGTGATTACAACATTTTGTGTGAGTGCGATGAGTGTTTACATAGTCAAACAAAATCATGCACACAAAGAAAGACCTTCGATATCACCAGAACAAGGTCAGAAGCATGACCTGGAAATCAACATGCCAAAGACAACAGTTGGTCAAACAAGTGGAAAGGAAGCGAGACATGTAGAGGAAACACATGAACTAATTTTTTTTTGTTTCCACTCATGCATGTTACTGAAGAGAGGATGATATAACAATGGAAAGAAGTCCTGCAAACTCGACTAAGAGGTGTACTTCGATATTTTGTTGTCACTTAGTTTCTTGGTCCTTCTCCTCAACTCCTTGGTAGTGATCCCAGCATGTCACCTTTCTTGTAATCACTGAAAGATAGATCAACATAATTTCAATGGGGAGTGGCCACTACTGGGATGAGGCCATGGGAGGCCCATTTGCACAGTTTGTGCATGCAAGACATATAGGGTAGCTTGGAAAACATTGCACAGTTTTGATTCACAAGACACTACTATGAGATGGGGGTCCTATGAGGACACCTCTGTGCAATTTTTGAGTGCAATGCAGCCCAGGAAGCTAAGAGGCAATCCTATACAGTTTCTAGATGTAAGGGGCTGTTGCAGGATGGGTTCCAGGAGGACACATCTATACAGTTTCAGGTTGCAAGGCACATTGAGTAGCTGAGAGACAATACTGTGGAATTTTTGGAGACAATAGGTTCCAGCTGGGGAAAGACACTGGGGAAACCACTGCGTAGTTTTGGATGTCAAGGGATGCTGGGGTCTCTATGCACTATGGAGTTCTAGTAGGAAAGGGAGGAAGCTTGATGGTTGCAGAAGAAAAGTACGCAATTCTAGGAGGGTGAATGAGGCTCAGTTGCTTGGGAAATTGGCTAAGTGTGAGATCGTTGAAACATATGTAAACATATAAGACTTGACTGTGATCGCAAAAAAACACTTAGTGATGCAACATAGACCATCCAAAATGTATAAAAGATACTCTACTTGATGCAACAACCTGTGTGACAAGAGTGCATGAAGTGAGTGTGAAACATGTCTATAAGATGATGACAAATCATGCGTGCATGCTTTCCCTTGAAACAAAAACACATTCCTTTTGCATGACAAACAATAACCCTTATGCTTAAAGATGACACATGCTACATAAAGATGAGAACATGAGAAACTCTTAAGATCAATGAGGGGAAGCTTGAGATCACCAGCTTACCAACAAGTTCCCAAGGATGATTGATCATAGGATCCAATGTATTCTATGAAATTTGCATGCGAGTATAAATTTTGGAGGGTGGTTGTAGCCACTACAACAGAGTTGTACATGTGTAGTATGTGCACTATCATCTTTTTAATGACCTTTTTGTAGCCATCAATTTGGGGATGGAATCCAGTCGACTTGGTGAGCTTGATGTCGAATAATGACCAGAGCCTTGACTAGGATGTACTTAGGAGCCTTGTATCTTGATCTAATATAATGGCTTTCGGGATCCCAAATGCACCCACACTTATTCAAAGAAGAGTTTGGTAGTGTCATTTGCTATAATACTCTTCTTGTAGGCCACCAATATAGCCATCTTTGAAAATATTCCCATGACCACAAACACATAATCATTACCATGCTTGATAGAAGTTAGGCTAGAAAAATAGTCCATGGAGATGGATTCCCAAGGCTAGTTGGGAGTAGGAAGAGGAGTTTACAAGCTTTGCCTCTTGATGGTTGTCTTGGCGATGGCACAAGTGGTGCAATATCTGATATATTTTCCAACATCCTGTTATAGTTTTGGCAAATAAAAATAATTAGTATGACCATAGTTTTCTCCACACCAAAGTGTCTTTCGACCTAACTATAGTGTGCCTCCCAAATCATCTTTACACGTTCACTTGAAGGAACACAAATGTGGCTTAGGTAACATAATAATGTGTCTTGGAGGTGGAATTTTGGAGCTTTCTTTCTATCCACTAGAATATGGTACATGGTGGCAAACTATGGATGCCACAAGAGTTAAGAAAAGTAGTCAGTGTTGCAACTAGGGGCTGACTAAGGAAATCTGTAACATGATTGGTGTTTCCCTTCTTGTATTTAATTTTCAAGTGGAATTGTTGCATATATGTAGACCACTTATGATGGAAATCATTCTACAACTTCCCTTGTGTTTTTATAAACTAAAGAGGTCAGTGATATGTGTGGATGACAGTCTCTTTACCTAGAATGTTATGTTTCCATTGACATAAATCATGTAATAAGCCACAAATTGTATTAGAGAGTGTCTCACTATGATAGGCCACAAAATACCCTTTCTAGGTGAGAAATGCACCAATATCATAGTTGGAGGAGTCTGTCTCAATTTTAAACAATTGTTGCGGGTCTAGCAATCTGATGACTAGTGTAGAGAAAAGATGGTGCTTCAGCTCAATGAACACCTTCTATTGGGAATTAGACCAAGAAAATTTTTCTTTCCCTGCACCTTTAGTAAGTTGACTCAAAGGCCAAGTGATATGAGAGAATCCCAACATGAACCTCTGATAAGAATTTCCAAGGCCCAAAAGGATGTGAAGCTCTATTAGAGTGGTTGGGATTAGCCAATTCTGAATGATTTGGATCTTATCTAGATCCACATGCACACCTTGTACATTAGTCATGTGACCTAGATATTGGATCTAGTGCATGCCAAAGGTGTATTTCTCCAAGTTGCCACATATTTTTTGCTCCTACAAGGATTGAAGGACCTACTAACGAGTTGATGAAATGTTATAAGATGTCATCCATCAACCGGATAGAAGTTGCAGGGCCATTTTTCAACCCAAAATGAATGACCAACTGCTAAAAAAGGTCCTCCTAGGATTTGAAGGTCATATTACATACATCTACGGGTTCTATTTGAACCTCGTTATAACCAGACTTCAAATCAATCTTGCTAAAGTACTTGGCCCCCTTGAGATGGTCAATAAGGTCATCGATTCATAGGATTAGATACATGTTCCTGATAGTGATTTTGTTAGTGCCTAATAATCAATGTAGAGCCTCCAGGTATTCTCCTTCTTTTATACAAGTACAATCGAGCTCCCAAAAAGTGAGGAGCTTGGTCGATGTGCCATTTTTGCGAAAAAAATATTGGATCTGCTACTTGATTTCTTTGTTTTCTAGAATGGAGTGGGGGTATATCTATTGATCAATGGTTTTCATTAATGCCAACCCATGCAGCACCAGGGGTTACCCCAATATTTCATTGGCATTTTGGCTTCAAAACTCATCATATTCTGCATTATGATCTTCTATACGGATTATACTCATCGAGATGTTTCCATGGATATATGGCACACCACGTAATTCTTTGTGGTTTGAGAGATATTTGTGTTTGAAGTTACTAACACTAGTTAGTGGGATAAAAATCGATGGGGTTATGGCATGACACTCATCATTGGTTGTGGTCATTGAATATTGAATAATTAATAATGTTTTAATCTCCTAAAATCCCTCCAATGTTCACTTGTTGAAGCCCCTCTCAACTCAAGTCATTTCTATAAATTGTGATCCTCATATCCTCCTCATGTAAGCACTTCTCAATGAACTATCTTGTGAGAAGACCTTTGTAATTTTTCAGCCCTCATGAGCTTCTAATCCAGGATCCATTGTAGGTAGTTTAAAAAATTTTTGAGCTCTGGTTAGGGCACAAAATTATGATCATGTTTGAATGTCTATTTTGAAGCAATTTTAGAGCCTTGGAGTCTAGGATTCCACTATTTCAAATAGGTCATTGTGGAAATTTTTCTATAATTATTTTTCTATGAAGCGTTAGAACCGAAAATTAAAACCCATTTGAGCTGAAATCTTGATGAAATTCGTGACCAAATTTTAGAGAATGGTCCCTTCAATAGGAACATAAAAACTGGAAGGAGCTCATGGAATACACCAAGAATAGAGTTCTTTCGTTCAATGGAAATAACTATGCACTTTGGAGTGGAAGAATGCAGGTTCATTTACTTGCACAAGGATACAAAGTATGGGAAGTCATTGAAAAAGGCTTCACATCGACCTCAGATGAATAGGGTAAGAAAATATGGTATATGATGCAAAGGATAAATATTTTATTATCAATGGGCTTCTTGAATCTATCTATCTTAAGGTATTGATTTGCAAAACTACTAAAGAGGTATGGGGCAAGCTTGAGAATATATATGAGGTGACTCACAAGTAAAAGAAGAAAAGCTTCAAATTTTCAGGGAAAATTTTGAGCAACTCAAAATGAAGGAAGATGAAGATATTATTGAATACTTTTAGCATGTTGATGAAACAACAAATACATTGGAAGGTTTGGGAGAACCTGTCGACAAAAATTTTTTTGTCTGAAAGGTCCTCATAACTCGCTAGCAAAATTCAACCGAAAGGTGTATGTCTTGGGAGATAGGTAGAATCAGACCAGTCTCATCATAGATGAACTGCATGGAATTCGTACAGCATGTGAAATGAGGATTGGAGAAGATAATGGCACATCTCACGTAGAAACAACATTTTCCACAATTAAAAAGACTAGTAAGGACAAGCCGACTCTGAAAGAAAAAAATTGCAGTTTTTAGGATGAAGAAAAGGAAGAAGATGAAGAAGAATTTTCAAATAAAGAATTTTCCTAATTCACGCAGAAAATGAGAATAGGTATGGGAAAATTCAAAGGTAAGCTTCCATTAGTATGTTTTGATTCTGCTGAGGTTGGGCATTTTGCAACCAAGTGTCCTCATAAAAATGAGGTTGTTACGAAGTGAAAGAAAGGTCCTAGGAAGTAAAACAAGAAAGCCAAGAAGAAATGGTTTAAGGAGAGTTTCTTCTCCAAATAAGACAGCTCCTCATATGATGAAGGCAGTGATAATGAAGAATAAATCAATGAAAGAGTGTTGTTTATGGCCAAGCACAATAAGAAAGAGGCATCCGATGAAGAAGGAGAAGAAGAGATGATTGAGGTTGAATTTTAAAACGAATTGATCAGGGTTATCAAAGAGCTTAAGGATGAAAAGAAGCAGGACAAAAATCTTGAATATGAATTATAGATAGAAAGCAAACAAGTCCTAAATATTAAAATCAAGGTTGAAGAATACAAATGAATTGAAGAATCGCTCAGGAAATAGTTAATGGAAAGAAACAAGGAAAGAGAGGCATTGGAAGCTGAAATAGTCTCTCTATGAAAGGAAGTAAAAAATGGAAAAGACTCTTCAAAAATATGACAACTACTCAAAGGAATTGGAAGAAATCATCAGCAATCAATGATCATGCAGTGAAAACAGTGGGATTGGTTACAAAAAAAATAAATCGAAAAGGAGTCAAGTCCTTCTATGACAAAAAAGCAGGATGGATATGAAAAATATACCAAGCAGGTAGATATATTAGCTAAATCAAGAGATCAATACTCATGGGAAGAACCATGGAAAACAATTCCTCGAAGAATATTTCCTTCCAGGTATCAAACTATATTTTATGGTCATTTAGTTATTCATGTGGAAGGTTTAGACATAGAGTTGTAGAAAGTCACATGTATGTTTGGAATGAATATAGTTCCAGGAGATATTTTAGACATGGATATTACTTAACTCAGTAGAATATCAATAGATTTTATCATTTGAGAGATGATGTTAAATGTTACAAATGTAACAATTTTGGACATCTAGCTAAATATTGCAGACTTGGAAGTTCTTCAACGGAATTTTCACAAAATCAGAATGAACAAGTATTGAAAAAGAAGACTGAAAATTGTGTTATCACTCTCAAGGCTCAAAGAAAAAAAAAAGTTTGGTATGTTTACAGTGGTTTCTCAACTCATATGACTGGAGATAAAAATACGTTCATATCCTTGCAGGAAAAGAAGGATGGAACAATGTCTTCTGGAAAGGATGGGTTTTAAAATGCCATAGGAGCAGGTACGATCACACTTGGAAATGAGGATGCATTAGAAAAGGATGTGTTTTGGGTTGAAAATATGAATCACAATTTTCTCAGTGTCGGATAGATGTGGGATCAAGGACACATGGTGCTATTTAACTCTACGAAATGTGAAATCATGAAAGGCAAATTTCGAAAAGTTGTGTCTATAGAAAGCAGAGCTCCAAATGACATATACATTTTGGATGAAACACCTAAAGGGTGATTTTTGTCAAAAGAAGATGAAAGTTGGTTATGGCACAAATGAATGGAACAATTTTTTTTGACAATTTGGTCATGATCAACAAAAGGGTAGTAAGATAAATGCCTAAAATTTCAAAACCTACCAATACGATATGTGAATCTTGTTGGCATAACAAACAGACAAAAGTTGAGTTCAAGACAAATGAAAAAATTGTGTCACATCCATTGGGACTAATACTTACTAGTCTATGTGTTCCTACGAGAACAAAAGGTTTAGATGATGAATTATACTTTATGCTAATGATAGATGATTACACCAAAAATATAACCGTCATTTTCTTAAAGAAAAAAATCTGAGGCATTCGAATGTTTGAAAATCTACAAGAAATTGGTCAAAAATGGAACTGATTTGAAGATCAAGTGTCTGAGATAAGATAATGGCAGAGAATTCACTTCGAAGGTATTTCAACAGTACTGTAATGAAAATGGCATAAAAAGGAAATTCTTAATAGCTAGAACACCACAACAAAATGGAGTTGCTGAAAAAAAAAAATTGAACTATACAGGAAATGGCCATAACAATGTAAATGACTCAAAATTAGATGATAAATTATGGGTTCAAGAAATTGGTACAACCGTATTCATTATAAATAGAGGTTTTCTCAGGAAAAATTGTAACATGACTCCATATGAACTATGGAACGGAAGATTAGCCAATGTTAAATACATCAAAATATTCAAAAGTAAATTCTACATCAAAAGAGAAGACAAAAAATTAGGCAAGTACAATTCCCGTGTTGATGAATGTATTTTCATTGGTTATTCAAACAAAAGAAAGGCTTATAGATGCTACAATCTGAGGCAAAAACAAATAGTTGAAAGCATAAATATTACTTTTGACAAATATTGTGTTTTAAAGGATAACAATGAGATCGTATCCAAGGGGCTTGAGGTAAAATTTATGAAGGACAAATAAGAAGCTCCAAAACAAGACCAATCAAATAAGGAAACAATATTCAACCAAGAGGAAATGAGAAATGATCAGGAGGATGTACAAGAAACCTCTCCAATTTTTTTAAAAGAATGGTGTCAAGAGAATCATCCATCAAATAAAATCATCGAAAACATAAATGAAGGAATTAGAAGTAGTAGAAGTTGACAACTTCGTTCATCACAGCAAGCTACGTTGCTCTTTTAGCAACTTTTGAGCCTAGAAATTTCGAGGAAGCTAGTCAAGATGAACACTGGGTAAGAGTTATGAATGAAGAAATGTATCAAATTGAGAAGAACGACACTTGGGAATTGTTTCCATGTCCAAAGGATAAAAATGTTATTGGAACTAAATGAGTCTTCATAAACAAATTGAATGAGGATGGACATGTTACTAGGAATAAGGCAAGATTATTCTGCAAAGGATATGCACAAGTATAAGGACTTGATTTTGAAGAAAAATTTTCTCCCATTGCAAGAATGGAAGCTATCAGGATGTTTCTTTCTTATGCATGCTTGAGAAAAATCAAGGTGTAACAAGTCGATGTTAAGTCAGCCTTTCTAAATGGTGAATTGGAAGAAAAAATTTACATTGAACAACATGAAGGTTTTCTTCTCTCTGACAAGGAAGACTACGTCTAAATATTAAAAAAGGCACTATATGGTCTCAAACAGGCTCCTAGAGCTTGGAATGCTCATCTTTATGGATATATACATAAAAAACGATTAAAGAAAGGAAGCATTGACATCAATCTCTATGTCAAAGCGGATCAAGATAACTTAACAATTATCGAGGTATATGTGGACGATATAATCTTTGGAAGCAATGATGACAAATTAAGTAAAAAAAATTCAACAAAGATGTAAAGTGAGTTTGAAATGTCTCTATTTGGTGAGCTAACATACTTTTTACGGCCTCAGATATGTCAAATAAATAAAGGAATATTTATATATCAAACCAAGTACATCAAGGAAATGATCAAGAAATTCAAGATGGAAGATTGCAAGCTTGTACTTATCCCAATGGTAAGAGTTTACAAGTTAATTTTAGAAGATTTGTCAAAGGATGTGGACTAGAGGTTGTGTAGATATATGATTGGAAATATTCTATATGTGACAGCTTCTCAGCCAGATGTAATGTAGGTAGTTGGACAAGTATCAAGATTCCAAGTAGCACAAAAAGAATCTCATATTATTGCTATCAAATGAATTCTTTGATATCTTAAGGGCACAAAAAAATATGGTTTATGGTATCCCAAATGAAATGATCTAGTTATCCAAGATTATATAGATGCACATTGGGAAGGAAGTGTTGATGATCGAAAGAGTACCAGTGGAGTAGTATTCTATTTAAATGGTTTTCCTATTCCATGGTTAAGTAAAAAGCAATCTTCAACCTCATTATCGACAGCAGAAGCATAATATATCACGGCATCAACTTGTTGTACTCAAGTTCTCTCGATGAAGAAAACTTTGCAATATCTTCAAGTCAAGTTTGATGAGCCTATTCCCGTCTTCCGTGATAACACCAGTTCCATGAGAATCTCTAAGAATCCTATGATGCATTTCGAAACAAAGCACATTACGATCAACTATCATTTCGTTAGAGAGGAGGTTGTTGAAAATAATATCAAGCTTGAATATGTTGGCACAAAGGAACAAATTGCTGACATCTTTACCAAACCATTACCTCGTGAAGGATTTGAGTATCTTCACCAAAAGCTTGGTATTCTTCCAAGTTCTCATTAGACTCTTTCTCCTATCTAATGAAGTAGAAAGGTAGAGTGGAGGTGTGTACAGGCCCGAAGGATGATAATTTATCAAGGGGAGTTACCCTTTGCCATTGATGGTAAAGGAGGAGAGAAGGCAGTAGGAACAGGTGTCATGATCATAGGGGGAGTACTTGCATTGCCATTAATGCCAAAGGGGGAGATTTGTGATCAGTGGTTGTCATCGATGTCAACCTAAGAAGCACCAGGGGCTACCCCGTTCTTGCACAAGAATTTTGACTTGAAAAATCATACAATTCTAAGTCAAGGATCTTCTATATCAATTTTACTTGTCTAAATATTTCCATTGATATATGGAATGCCACGTAATTCTTTAGGTTTGATAGATATTCGTGTCTGGAGTTAGTAACCCCAGTTAGTGGCCTAAAACTCCATTGGGATGTGGCGTGGAACTCATCATTGGTTTTGGTCATTGAATAGCCAATAATTAATAATGTTTTAATCTCTTAAAATCCCTCCAGTCTTCACTTATTGAAGCCCCTCTCAACTCAAGTCATTTCTATAAATTATGACCCTCATATCCTCCTCATGTAAGCACTTTTGAACAAAATATCTTGTGAGAAGACCTCTATTTTTTTCCTGCCCTCATGGGCTTCTAACAAAGGATTTACTGTAGGTAGTTTAAGTTTTCATTGAGGCTTGGTTAGGGAACAAAAATATGATCAAGTTTGAAGGTTTTTTTTAAAGCAAGTTTAGAGCTTTCGATTCTAGGATTTCGTTGCTTCAAATAGGCCATCATGGAAGTTTCGTTATAACATTTTTTCTATGAAGCATCAGAAGCAGAAATTAAAACCCTTTTAGGCCAAAATATTGGTGAACCTTGTGACAATATTTCAAATCTTGGTTCGCTATATTTTCAGATATATTATCTAAGGAAGTTAGGGTTTTTGTAGGCTCCTGAATTCCATGTCAAAAAGGTGACCTTGGGAAAATCATCATAAATTCCTCTCTGAGCATTGGATTCAAATTTTGTAAATAGTGACAAAAATAGGACATATTGTAGTTTTTTGGATATCGTTTTCAGGGCCAAAGGTTGAAACAATGACACGTGGCACTTCGTACAACTTCACTCTACTGAACTAGTTTATATTTGGTTTTTGTGGGAGATTGGGCATAACACTTTCATGAAGAATCCAATCTCAATCAGACATATGGGATTTGAAAGAGGATTTGGGGGGCTACTACAATACAAAATTTCAGATCTTTGAGATCTAAAATTACATAGATACAATAGATTTAATATCGAGCTCCTAGAAGGTAACAAAAATTATGCATTGAAGGATCATTGTAGTAAGGACGACACATCAACAATCAAGGGAAAGTATACTACAGAAAAGTATTTATGATTAGTGTTTGTATTTTAATTTTTGAGTATCATCTTTAACATATGTTTTTTCAAGACAATGGAAGTATGTTGTTTTGTATTTTTTTGGGTATTTCTTGTTAATGCATGTGCATGAAGGATGACACTTTAGAACAAATCGGACACATACTAGAAGGATATGCAATGCCAAAGTTCCATTAATTTAAGAAAGCACAACAATACCTCAACAAATTCAAGTGATCCAAGAAGTAATTTCGAGTCAAGTGTCAGGTCTTGTCAAAAAGCCAGTGCTGTAAAAGAGTCATGATTGTAAATTTGTAAAAAAGTCATAATTGAAAGAGTCATCATTGAAAGATTCATTATTGTAAAAGATTCAATCTTCCTAGAGTCGAAGAGGAATTGTTCAAAGGTATAGGAGTCACTGTTGGGATGATTTCATTGTTGGGTTGCTGGTCATAGTGTGATTGGGTGTTTGGTCAAGTAAAAGAAAATCATTGTAAATCATATTGTATCTTGGACTATTGTCCTTGGCATGAAAGTCCACACTCTTGTCTCACTTCTGATCATTATAAGGTGGCAGGGAGGTTCTAGGTAGGTGCATGAAGTCACCTACAGCTTGGAGCTTGTGAACACTTCAGGGTGGTAGGTTGGTATAGGATGTTGGGGCATCCATTTAATTGACTATTGAAGAAACTGGGGTGTTGGGGAATCCTTCCACTGGGAGCTGGAGATAATGCTTTTCTAGAATTCTAGGAAGTTGTAACTTTCATTTCAGTTTTGGATGAAGACTAAAGAATTTATTACAAAAGTGTTTGGTGGTTTTTTACGCAGAGGGGGTTTTCCACCTAAAATTATTGTGCCTATTATGTACTTTTGTTTATTGTTGTTACTGGACAAATGTTAATGATAATTGAATATTAACTAATTCTCTGAAAATATTTAAAAGTGTTAATTGCTAAGGAATTTTGATTGATTGTCTCTCTCAGTATTTCCAACAATATCAACCCATTTAGTAGAGGACCTACACGATTTAGATTGATAGAATTCTTAAAGTGACAATGTAAAATTATCCCTGTGGGCGAGGAGAAGATGTCGCTATATTCTTCCATTAAATTATCCACCTACTTCTATTTCAAGGAGGTACCCTTACTGGGGGTCATGGATGTGGCCACAATATTCCCCTTACATTTAGAGTGAATTAGAAAGAAAACAAATTTCCTTGCCTGGGAGAAGATATTACTACATTTCTTAACAAAGATCAAAGAAATGGTTATAGGTAGGGTTACCTCTGGTATGTAGTATAATTTACTGCCAAAACTAATAATACAAATGTGAGGCCTAGACTCATAGATAGCATGACACTTCCACAAGCATGCATGGCTTGATAACACATCACTAACTTCAAAAGGAGAAACATTACACAATACCTCATATGTTAAAGGATTCATGTTGTAGGGAAGGTGACATTTTTAGTTGATGCAGAGATCACGTCCTTGGTAGAGACACTCGATGGTGTATAGGTGCAGGTGTGGTGTGGTCAGTAGCCCAACTGTTTAATGACTTCTACTGAAATGTGGATATTTTGGCTCCTTCTATTGACAACAAACTGTAGTGGAGACCACTTCACCCATATCTTTGAGTAGAAGATATGCTCACCTTCCTCTAGATCTTCAGGATCAATCTTCTGAACCTTTGTGGTGGCAACGGTTGCATTAGGCTTCACATCGATAATATTCTTCCCTTTTTCATTCCCCTTATCGGGTTCTAACTCAAAGTCTAAAACCTTCAGCTCTACCACTAGTGACTACTTTGCATGACACTCACTTGTGTTGTGAGTGGGTCTCTTGTGGAACTCACACCACTTTCCTATGTACTTCTTCATCTTCATGGTGATATTCTTTACTTGCAACTTTTGTGGGCTCCCCTAAGTCACCCTACCTTGGATTCACATTTTTTCTATAGTTTGGGGGTGTCTTTCACATGCTTCAATTCAGAAATCCAAAGTCTCACTTCTTCTATTTAAATTTATGCTTGGTATGTGGCGCCAACGAGGAAATGTCTAGGAGTTCCATATTATCGTGAATGTATTTTTGTAGATAATTGCGGTACCTGAGTACCAGATGCAACTAAAAATCCTTGATATGCAACTTCTCATCAAGGGTATGAAAAACATTTGTAAAATCTGACACTTCTTTGTCCCTTCCCTACCGCAGTGAGGTCCATTTTATGTACTTATCCTCATAGCTCTAGACAGGGTAATATTGTTCCTTGACGACGTCTCAAAAAGAATTCCAAGTGGGTCAAACTAAAAATAATGGGGGATCCTTCTTGTACCTTTGCTCATAGTAGGTTTCCTACTAGTCCTTGATGTGGGGGACAACTTTAAGGAGTGAAAAAGTAATATTTTCTATATTTGAAAAATCGTGAACTGAAACATATCCTTCCAGTAGATTTAAGCATTTATTTATGGAATTTTCATATATCTAACATTCAAAAATAGGGAGATTGGAGTTAAATTCTACCCTGAAGGGGGAAAAACTATAATAGTCCTCATTGAAATTCCATGTAACAAAGTTAATATAGGAAAAATAATAACCAAGTTCATGGGACATGTATTCCATTGGGAAAAAACATCCTAGTGTGGGTGTTCATTTTGTTTATTATGGCTAAAGGAAATTGGCAAAGGCAATGGAAAAACCTTTGAAAAGGAAAGAGGCATTAATTGGCAATTTATTTATTAAAATAATGGAAATTAGGAGAAAAGGAAGGTGAAAGGTCACATGTTGCATGTGAGGAGGAAAATGAAGGAAAATGAAGAAAATAGAGGCTTCATTAATAAAAAGGCTTCTCAGGATCAACTGGTACCTTTTTGTTAGTTCAGTTTTGGAGCTCTCACTATTCTCTCTCTCTCACTCTTGGACACTCAAAGCATTCTTGGCGTTATGAAACCAACTCACAAAATAGAATAATAGATAGATCAACGACTTCAAAATTAGCCTCTTCAAGGGGGCAACCTACTTTAAATTACATAAATGAACAATTCTTGGATGATGAAAATGACAAGGCTGCATAAAAATAATAATGTAAGGGAACAACAATAACAATAGTGGGCTTCTATGGGGAACAATAATAACAATATGGGGATTACATGGGAACAAAAATACAACAAGGGGGTTGTACTAATAACAATAAGGGGCTACACTAGTAGTATAGGGACCTAACACTTGGAACATTCTAGCCTTGGATCAAGCAAAAGAAAAGGAAGGAAAAAGAAGGAAAAGGGATGAAAAGATCAAGCAAGGAAGAGCAAGATCATGTGAATATAGTGGGATTATTTGTAGCTATTCATTTTCATGTGTGATTTCCTTGCTATATTTGGAACGCATGGTACATTCATGTGAGTATTTGTTTCTCTTGTTGTCATTAGCATAGGTTTTTCCAGGCTTGATAATGATTTTCAACCTTGCCTTTCCATTTCCGAATAGCCATGGTGTGATGATTTTTATCTTATTTGGTTAAGATGGATTACCAGATGGTTTCAAAACTGAGTGAGGTGATCTCTGTAGAATAACACAAGGCCTAAAAATCCCTAGACCAAAGAAGGTGGGATTTCCATAAAGCCATACTTTGTGTACCTTGGTGGGCCCAGGAATCCTCAACTGGTGAATGGCGGGATATATGGTAAAGCCTAGAGGTTGGAGTCTCGATGATGCCTAGGAATCCTCGACTACTGAATGAAAGGATATATGGTAAATCCTCGAGACTAGGAGGTAGCCAAATTCCTCCTAGTGTAGGTGGAGAAATACAGTGGAATCCATGCTTGTTCAGGGCCTAATGGTCCAGTGGGGATTGTGGTAAAGCCTGAGGAAACTTGGATTGGTATTCTGTGAGTCCCACATTCATGCTTGGAATATGGCACAGGGGTGATTGGCTAAAAGAAATATTTGGTTAAGCCAATCTATGGTTGGGTGCTTCATGGAAGTCACAAACCTGGTTGGTTTGTGCATTCATTAATAAGAGCTATTTCTCTTGGTATTCCATGTGTAAATATACTGGTTCATATGTGATTCTTATGATTTTTATATCCTTGTTACTTGTGTTGGTTATATACTGGTTACGAGTATGTTTTATGACAAACTTGATGTATCGATCTCATCATGTTTTGATTTGAAAAGGAATGTACAATGAATATATATCCTAATAGATAACAATGCAACTATTTTGATATAGCAACAATGCTTCTTTATGAATCTCATATAAGTATGAGACCCCTATGCTCAGATATGTTCTTATGATCTGTAGATTACATATTTGTGACATGTTTAATGAAATTCCTATGATGGCTAATAGGGTTTAGATTAAGTAATTGTACCAATGATTGCATATTAGCCTTCTTCCATTCATATTTATTATTTCTAGAAGTTTCATGAAGTTATGCACAGTGGTATAAGTTTTGGCCCAGGAAAACCGACATAGAATCTGGGGTCGCTGGCTAAGAATTGGCTAAAAAGGTCCACAGTCACAAGCATGCCTTGCCATGGGAGTGATTGTGAGGCCTCAATTGCATGCATGGCTTGTCATGGGAGTAGATGAGGGTCAAAATTAGTGAAATTTCAAGTTGTCTCAGGGGTTGATCACCTAGAAAGGTTGGTTGGCTTCTAAAGGTTCTGTAGCATGTGTGGAAGGTTAGAATGGTTTTTCTTTGTTAGTTCTGCATTCTTAATTGTACATGGGGATTTGAATCACAACATAGTAGAATATCTTCACATGTTTACCTAGTGGGCCGATTAACTTGGGTAAATGTGGGTGGCGGGTGTTACAGAGTGGTATCAAAGCATGGTTCACCCCTTGGACTGGATGGATGGTGTATGTTGGACATGAATACATATCGGTTTCATATGCATTCTTCATGCTTGCGGTTTATGTGCTTGTTGTGTATGCATGGTGTTAGTCACGGTTACTTTTGTGTTGCCATGTGCAAGTTGATGGTGTTATTCTTGGATGTGTTTGTCGTGAGTGTATGTTGGTCATGCATTTTTTATGCATGGCATTTCTTATATGTTTTTATGAATACATTGACATGGTTATAGTTGTCGTGCATGAGATCATGATATGGGGTTTTTATGGTCAAGCATGATAATTGGATGATGGTTGAAATGATGTTTATGTATTGATATGATTATGATTATACATGTACTATGCTAATTTGGTTTATCTTGCAAACAAGAAATCCACCCTTGAACTATACTGAGGTATGTTGATTATGTTATATTTTGGTTTAAGCTGACATGGTACGCTTGTAGGAAGAACATCATCCTATGGATCATATGAGAAACATGGTGTTGGACACTCTTCTAACTTAGTAGGCACATTGAGAAGTTTGAAGGTAGAAATAAGAAGTTGCAAAGAAGATAATGAAAAAAAGTTGCAGGAGCAAGTGAAACAAGTAGAATTTAATGCAATAATTATTTAGATTTTTTTAGAAATGCAGAGACAGGGGCCACTTCGGATCAACCGTGGGTAGGAGAAAAGAACTAATGGGGCATATGGTAATAGGTCTCATGGTTGGCATAGGTCAGATAAGGATGAAATGGTCCAAGATGGTAGGCTCTTAGATACTCAGGATAGGAGAGGTGATGTAGACATGTTTTATTATAGTTCAAGTTATGATAGGCATATGATCACCATCGTTATCATCCTTACAAGAGGAGTGATGGGGGATATTTTACAAATCACTGTAAGAAAGCGATGCCAGCTACCTTTGATGGAGATTTGAAGAAGTCATAGGATTGAGTAGCATGGATACCTAGGATGAAGAAATTCTTTGAGATGCATGAGTACACTGATAATATGAAGGACAGAATAACTATCTTTAGCCTCAAAGGGAAAGTAGATATCTGGTGGGAAGAGTTGAGCTTCGATGATTTCAACAGACTTTTCAGGAAGAAGTACTTGTTAGAGAGGTACTACGACAACAAAACCAAGGATTTCTATGAGCTAAATATGGGGTCAATTATAGATGAGGAGTACACAACTACATTCCTAGATTTATTGAGGTATGTACCATGTCTTAAAGATGAGAAGGATACATTTTAGAAATTTTTTAGTGGATTTACATTAGAATTTAGATATCAGATTGAGTATGATGAGATTCAGTTCTTAAGGAACTTATTGGGAATTCAAGCATTGTTATGAGCAGTCAAAGTATAAGGCATAATCGCAGCAGGGCTGGAAAGGGAAAGACAAAGATAAAGGTAAATGGTAGCAAAAATTAAGAAGGCCTCTAGATGTAGCTGGGCAATAAAATGTTGCGCCTAATAAGAAGTTCAACGTAGTTAGACAAGGACATGGGTCACAACATAGAGGGAAGAAACATACAGGTGATGGTACATGATGGTTGGAGTGTTGAACATGTGGTAAGGATAATATTAAGAAGGATTGTCCAGAGAATCAGGGTAGTAGGCCTCAGATTTATAGTGTAAATGAAGCGTAGATTGTTTCGGATGTTGGGCAGTGTATTCCTCATATCAATGTAGCATTGGATAACAAACAGATGGATAACCAGAGAATTCTTATCAAGATGGATGGTAAAATTTATGATCAAGTTGTTTCTATTTTTATCAACCCTGTATCTAATTATAGTTATTGTAGCCTTAACCTAGTGGATACGTGTGGTTGAATAAATAAGTGCATGTAGAATCCTGGTTAGTGTTGTTGGCTACACATACAAAGAGGAAAATGTATTGATGGGAAAGATTTTGTGCATTTGAGTTGAATGGTATGCCTACCTCAACACATTTGAATGTATTTATATTGGGATCATATAGTATGGTTTTGGGTATGGGTTGGTTGTATCTTCAAAGTGGATTGTTATGACAACTCCATTGGGTGCTTGGATGACAATGGAGAAGAGAGATATTTGTGGGGTAAGAAGACAGAAACATCGATTAGAATGGTGAAAACAATGCAGAAAAAGCACAGTTGCAGAAAAGGGTGTGTGTTATTCGCAGTACACATTTCGAATAATAAAGCTAAGGATGTTAAGGACGTGGAGGTATTGAGTAGGTACTAAATATTTCAATAGTTTTAGGATGTATTTCCCACTAATATTTTAGCGCTACTACCTTATAGAGAAGTGGAATTTTCCATTGAGTTGGTACTAGGGGTGGCACCGACATCAGAGGCACCATATAGGATGAGCACTCCAAAGTTAGAAGAGCTAAAGTTGCAGTTGAAGAAAATGCTTGAAAAAGCTACATAGGCCAAGTGTATCACCGTGGGGTGAACTAGTGTTGTTTTTGAAGAAGGATGGTACTCTCAGGCTATGCATTGATTACAAGAAGTTGAATAAGATGACCATCAAGAACATGTATCCGTTGTTGATGATTGATGACTCGTTTGATCAATTGAATGGAGCATCAATGTTCTCAAAGATTGATATGAGATTAGGATATCATCAGGTGCACATTAAAGAAGAGGACATTTACAAGACACATTTCCAAACCATCTGTCTAGTCAATTTAACATCTTAAATTTCTCTACATAAATTATCAATCTGGGTATCGTAAACATGTAGCTACCTAACTCAAGCTAAAGATGAAGTACTGAAAATGAGGTTACTATCTCTACTGTCCATCTAATTACAGAATTGAAATATAATAAACTACTACATTCAAAACCAAAAAGTAAAGAAGCTGGAAACTAGTCGCTAATCTCACCCATAATCACAATATTTTGTCAATTAACTTCTAAAGTGGGGTTAAGCTAAAGACTCTCGAAATATCGTCATATGGCATGAAAGAATGACATATAAACTATCTACATGCAGGCTAATAAAGCAAAATCAATTACTTCACCTATAATCACAATAGCTCGACAATTAACTTCTAAAACGGGGTTAAGCTAAAGGCACCAGAGATATCATCATATAGCATGAAGAACTGATATCTAAACTATCTACTTGTAGACTAATGAAAGCAAAATCAATTACTTCACCTATAATCACAATAGCTCGCCAGTTAACTTCTAAAATGGGGTTAAGCTAAAGGCACTGGAGATATCATCATATAGCATGAAGAACTAATATCTAAACTATCTACTTGCAAACTAGTGAAAGCAAAATCAAATTACTTCACCTATAATCACAATAGCTCGCCAATTAACTTCTAAAATGGGGTTAAGCTAAAGGCACCAGAGATATCATCATATAGCATGAAGAACTGATATCTAAACTATCTAAAAGCAGTAAACAAATCTCACTTAAATAAAAGCATAACAATTGGAATAAAACTAAAGTTCAGCAGAGGAAGCAAGTCTCAGATTACCACTTAATGCAAAACTAATAAGCAAATATAACAACACGTAAAGAAAACTAATCTACAATCAACCGGTTGAACACACTTGCATGAATTAGAATTGCATGAGTGGAAAATCTAAGCTATCAAACTTGAAAGCAATAAAATGACATACTTGAATGAAATCAAAGCAAAACTTCAAAACAAAATCTACTCTACGTTACATTCTAATATGCTCCATGACATCTACTTCACATCTCTTTCATGTTGACAACATCAAATTTTTATTCAAATTCTTCAAAATTACAAAGTACAACAAATCTCTCCAAAACTTTCCAAAGCCATCAAAGAACTAAAGAGCTACCAAAAAGCTACAAGCTTAATAACTAACAATCTAAGCTACCAAATGAAGGAGAGAGATATCCTATTTATACAAAGAGATGAGAAGCCATCTCATTAATGAGAGTCCATGAATCTCTCCCTCTACCTCTAGAGTCCTAATCAAAATAGGAACTGATAAGACACATGTCTTCTTAGAGTTTTAATACAATTAGAAGACGTGACACATATCCTCATGATGTCATGAACTCTCCACTCAAATTCGAATTTGGCCTTAGGGTGCCACATAAAGGTCTTTTAGAAACCTCCTTTTTACCTACACATGTCAACAATATCAACCCACTTGTTAGGTATAAGAATATGCACATTATTTTAATTTTTAACCACAAATTCACTTAAAAAGGCTTAGAATTAATAAAGTTTGGAAAAACATAAATCTGGCCCAATGATAATGAAAGTGGAATGAATGTGGTGGCATGGTAGTGAAATGGAGGTGAAATGGAGGTGATATAATAGACATAATAGTGAAAGTGTAATGGAAATGAATAACATTTTCAAGGCCCAACATACCCCCCAATTGAAACTATTGCATGTCCTCATGCAATATATATTACATTAATTCTTTTGATACTTAAGCTTTGGCTTAACTTTGCATGATATCATTTGATAACTTCATATTTCTGCAAAGTGTTTTACTTGAATTGCAACATGGTTTGTTCTTGTGTTACAACCATTTTTTTTGTTGTTACATTATATTTTGATCTTTGAACTTTGCATAATGATATTTTGATTATTGTTGCAAAGTATATCTTTATTGGATTGCATGATGGTTGGTTCTTGTGTGACAACCATGATTTTGTTTGTATCCAATTTATCCTTTAAGCACTTTTTAAAAAGCCATTGTATGCTCATAATAACAATGTAATAGTTAATATATGTTGGAAGTAGGTGGGCTCCTGAATATGATATGGACATAGCAATATATGAAGATGAATGTATTTCCCCACCCAACTGATGGTATTGGAAATTTTATGAAATGATGAAGAGAAATGTCTTTCCAACAATTATCATTCTAGATTTTTATGGAATTCTATGGTCAAAAGTTAGAAAATGACGTACCTTAACTTACCCTTTGGAATGGATGATTTGTATGTGTGGTGGCTACAAAATTATGATCATATTCTTTTTCAAGTGGCTGAACAAGAAGAGTCATGGATAAAGAGTTAAAAAAACTTTTTATTGCTCTACTAAAACTTGCTGAATCTCCTCCAAAATGCTGAAAATAATAGTCTTCATGTCTTCAAAACTCATTGGCACAATTCCTACTATGTGAAAAGATGTTCTGATGTTGAACATAGTAGGAAATTGTTGACTTTGTGGCCATTAATGGATGCCACTAGTCAACACGAGAAATATCACCATTGATGACAATGAGAGTCAAGATGCCCAAACACATCTTGCTAGGTATGAATAGTTTTGCTGATGTTGAGTCACCTAGAAGATCTGATGAACAAGGGACATTAATGTATTCCCATTTTTTTTTAGCATGAGAACTTGCCATTAAGGCATGCAAGCCTCAAGGTGTCTTTACAAGGAACTTAGACTCAAAGGACTATGGACTCAATAATTTGCATTGAAGCAGTGCTTATTTGCGAAATGAAAATGACAGGAAAGGGAAGATGAAAATGGAAGATGGCAATAGAGAGCAGAAATGGAAATGGGAAATAAGCATGTGAATGAGCCTCTTGCTTTTATTTGTGGGCTATGAATGGACAAAAAGAAATGGAAAGTGTATGTGAATGTAAATGGAAAATATGGAGGAAAAAGAGATGAATAGTTTATTATGAGGTATGGATGTGATGGAGACAATAGTATCTGAAAGTTTTCCAAATGTTTGGATCTAATTTTGCATCAACATATTTCTTCTTTGTTGCTGATCATCCTCTTATGAAACAAATTGGTCTCTTAGAGAGACGCCATTCTCTTGTAGCCATTTGTCCTTCCTCCTCAAACCTGAAAAAAACTAATACTTCTTCTGCAATGGAATCTAAGATTATCAAAGGAGAGAGGTGATCAATCTCCCTAGTTATGATATTTACACACAAAACTAAGAATTTGTATTAATGAAACAAGTTCTCAAAGGAAAAATCAAAAGATTTTATACCTGCTTTGGAATTAGTGCCTCAAGTTGAATTTTGCTTCTTTTTAGCAATTTATTTCATTCTTTACCATTTCTAACTCTAATTATGGATTTCCCATTGTGTAGATATTGTTGAGATGTTTCCAATGATACTTGAATCATCAAAATCTGATTTCGTATGAGAAAGTTAGGCTGATTTGAACAATAAGGTTTTTCAGCCATGAAATTGGAGAACAGCTGCGGAATGTGCACAATTTCTATAGCTAAAATTCTTGAATAAAAACTTAGCCATTCATTTTTCATCATCAGTCCAAAATTAATCAATACCTTCAGAAAAGTGATTAAATAACTTATTCATTTCATTGATTCAAAATTATATATATATAGATATATTTGACATGCGGCGACTTAGTGTGGTGACTTAGTGATAACACACACCTGGACTTCCTTTTGAATGGGGTCTTTTCATCGATTTGGATCAAATGGATAGGGCACCATCCATGTAATGACATTTTCCCAGCTACCCATGTGGTTTGTTTCTTCTCTTGACACCTATAACCTATAGAAGTATGAAAATGGTTGCGGAATTGCCAATTAGCTGTGGAACAGAGCTGCATTCCAAAGCTAAAAGACAAGCAACCATCAGTTTTCTGATTTAAGTTATTGGAAAAGAGATTTTACGCAGCCAAGTACCAGGGAGAGAGAGCCTAAGATCACAACTGGTGCACAAGATCAATTATTCATGATCTACGGTATTCTTTTAATTTTCTTCACTGTCTGCCTGAAAAATAAAAAACTTTGTAAATGGTATATGAAGAAAAATAGTTTTAGTGATGAAAATGTATGATATTTTCAACATCTTTGATGACTCCTACAACAACAGTCTGATGCATATCCCTAACTGCAAAATGACCCAATGGAGGATACTCAACAAAGGATTCAGCAACCAACAAACTTGACAACAATGTGGCAAGTGTAGCAATGCTTTTGAACCACCTTTCTCCATGCTTTGGCAGTTCTGTTAATGCTGCAATAAAAGTCTCAATCATTGAAAACTTTACATCCCCAATTTGCACTTCTACTCCATTGAATGCTCTTGCAAATGTTTTTGTAACCTCCTTGTTATGGCCTTTGAACTTTTTTGATGAACTTCAGCCAACCAACCTTTTTCAATGTTCCTTTTAGTTGTGGGTATCCTCCCATGAATTTGACTCCTTCGAGCTCTATCCTCACAATGAGACCCATTCTGCCTTTTTTTACTGCGTAAACACCAATGTAGAAGATGGATATATGAAAACAGAGTGGTTATGTGGAAGCAAAATGATTGTATGAATAGGAAAGGAAGCATAGCATGGAGAAAACTGATGGGTATGGAACTAGAAAAATATTGAGTACGAAATGAAGAAGGAGTTTCGAAGCGAGAAGACTCGTATGGATAGAAATAGTGTGAGGGCTACAAAATTCGGTGTACAGACAGTTTACGCAGAGGCAGAGCTCGTAAACAAAACTTGTAAGACTGAGTAAAACCTAAGAAGTTTGAGTTTATAAGAAAAAGACTGCGGGAGTAGAAGTCAAGAGTTTCAATGAGGAAAATCCACATCTATCAGTTCATTAATATCCTTTGAATCCAACTGTCTAAGAGTCCTTTCTTCCGAATCTGAAACAGTCACATCATTTAACCGTTCAAATAGTGTCGTATTCAACCAGCTTACATCTCTAAACATGTGTGAGATGAGTTATTAAAGACAAGAGGTGTGTAATCATGATTTATTGTTAGCAAATTGTTGATTCCAAATCAGAATTCCCCTCCCCGGGCAGTTGAAATAAATTGAACTGCCAGTTTATTAATTTAAATTCTGTTTTTTCCTCTTGCGGCCTACAAAAATAGGCTTCAAAGAACTGCGAAAATCTCCCAAACCACTTCAAATTCCTTAAAATGGTTTTTGGGTTATTTAACTGACCCTATTGCCAAAAGAACCCATGTTTTATTTTTCCCAAATTTGTCTCTGTTTTTCTAAATCATGTAGTTGAAGTTTTACATTTTTTTCTTATTTTGTGTTTTTCCTAAATTGCTATGGCAAATGCGTTTTCTTCAAGTTTACAATATCTACAGTAAGCAGTGGCAGCAAGTGAATATCTTCTACAACATCTATCCCATGTTTTCGTAGAAACAAAATAAGTCTTTCACATGTTGAGCTATGGGTAGTTTTCCAACAAATGCTACTTCTCTTCCATTGATCTTTATCTATTGGTTTTCCTTAATTCTGTCAGATAACCTTGAGATAAGTTTCAGCTGTTCAAGTGCCAGACATGGTGAGATCTTCATTTCAAAGCTGATCAAGAGAAAGGGGAGTAAAATCATGATCGTTTATAATCATGGAGCTGAGCCTCGATTCATCTAATGACTTCAGTTGCTGATTTTTGTGCAAAAACTGTGAAGGTTATGCTCTACTATTTGATTTCTTTTGCTCTTCACAGCTCAGAATAATCCCACAACTTTTAATTTTGAGGTTAAAGCCAAATAACAGACGATATTTAAAGTTGTAATAAAAATGGGACAATTGTTTACATTGCAGGTTTATTTTTATTTTTATTTTTTTATGATTTTTCAAGTTTGTTTCAAGGGCAAAGCTCAAATAGGGATGCAGATTTTCTATTGAGGTTACAATGAAAACTAGGATTGGAGATAGCCATTGCTTGTTTCCTTTTTTTTCTTCTTTGAAATTGTGAGATTTTATAAAAATGATTAATGATTTTCAATTTCAGGTAGCAAAGACTTCAAGGAAAATATGCTAAAAACAAGACTTTGACTAAAGCCCTAAGTTGGTTTTTTATCAACCTCGACTGGGTGACTAGGATAGGATCCATGTCAGAATGATTTCAGAGATACCCATGTGGTCAGTTTCTTCATTGGATGCCTGTAACCTGCTAAACCTTGGAATTAGCTGCAGAATTCACAGTTAGCTATGGAATCAAGTTGCATTCCGCAGCTAATTTGCAAAATCTTATTAAAACAAGACACAGTGTTTTGAGGACCACTACAAACCATAACCAGTCAATCTTGGACAGTTGAACCTACCAAAGTAGTTGGGTTTCATTTTTTCATTTTTTATTTTTTTATTGTTTTTTTTTTTTATTATTATTGAATCAAATGAAATGATGAAGTTTATTTTGTCCCCCTTTTTTTTTCTTTTTTTACCTTATTTTTTAAACATAACAATTCTTCTTCTAATCCTCTAGATCACACAAAGTGCAGGAGGAGAGCATAGTTAAGAATTATTAAAAAAAATTAGACGTAAGAAATAAGGTCTCCTAATTACACTTCCCTGACAGTGGTGCCAAAATGTCTAGTCAATTTAATGTCTTAAATTGCTCTACATAAATTATCAATCTAGGTATCGTAAACTAATGAAGTGTGGTGCACCATATGTACTTAGTTAACCTTTTTCTTACTTTGTGGTTTTATAGTTTATGTTGTTTTTGGGTTTTGTTCTTGTTGGTCTCCTAAAGTGTTCTAATGCAATGGAAATCCTAGTTTAAAGTTTTAAGAATGCGTTTAAAGATCGAGTGTGGATGTATAGTTGAAAACAAGGTTTATACTTCTTATGATAATTTCCAAACTCAACACTTCAAAGATATCAAAACATGCTATCTATAAAATCAGAAATTGAACAAAAGTTTAAACATGTAGCTACATAAATCAAGCTAAAGGTGAAGTACTGAAAATGAGGTTACTATCTCTGTTGTCCATCTAATTACAGAATTGAAATCTAATAAACTACTGCACTCAAAACCAAGAAGTAAAGAAGCTAGAAACTAGTCACTAATCTCACCCATAATCACAATATTTCGTCAATTAACTTCTAAAACGAGGTTAAGCTAAAGACTCCGGAAATATCATCATATGGAATGAAAGAATGACATTTAAACTATCTACTTGCAGACTAATAAAAGAAAAATCAATTACTTCATGTATAATCACAATAGCTCGCCCATTAACTTCTAAAATGTGGTTAAGCTAAAGGCACCGGAGATATCATCATATAGCATGAAGAACTGATATCTAAACTATCTACTTGCAGACTAATGAAAGAAAAATCAATTACTTCACCTATAATCACAATAGCTCGCCAATTAACTTCTAAAATGGGGTTAAGCTAAAGGAACCAGAGATATCATCATATAGCATGAAGAACTGACATCTAAACTATCTACTTGCAGACTAATGAAAGCAAGATCAATTAATTCACATATAATCACAATAGCTCGCCCATTAACTTCTAAAACGGGGTTAAGCTAAAGGTACCAGAGATATTATCATATAGCATGAACAACTGATATCTAAACTATCTACTTGTAGGCTAATAAAAGAAAAGTCAAATTACTTCACCTATAATCACAATAGCTCCCCAATTAACTTCTAAAACAAGGTTAAGCTAAAGGCACCAGAGATATCATCATATAGCATGAAGAACTAATATCTAAACTATCTAAAAGCAGTAAACAAATCTCACTAAAATAAAAGCATAACAACTCAAATTAAAACTAAAGTTTAGCAAAGGATGCAAGTCTCAGATCACCACTTGATGCAAAAACTAATAAGAAAATACAAGAACATGTAAAGAAAAACTAATCTACAATCAATCGGTTGAGCACACTTGCATGAATGGAAAATCTAAGTTATCAAACTTGAAAGCAATAAAATGACATACTTGAATGAAATCAAAGCAAAACTTCAAAACAAAATCTACTCTACCTTACATTCTAATATGCTACATGACATCTACTTCACATCTCCTTCCATGTTGAGAACATCAAAGCTTTATTTAAATTCTTCAAAATTACAAAGTACAACAAAGCTCTCCAATGCTTTGCAAAGCCATCAAAGAAGAACTACAAGCTCCAAGCTAAAGAGCTACCAAAAAGCTACAAACTTAAGAACTAACAAGCTAAGCTAACAAATGGAGAGAGATCTCCTATTTATACAAAAAGATGAGAAGCCATCTCATTAATGAGAATCCATGAATCTCTTCCTCTACCTCTAGAGTCCTAATCAAAATAGGAACTGATAAGGCACATGTCTTCTTAGAGTTTGAATATAATTAGGAGATCTGACACATATCCTCATGATCTCATGATTCTCTCCACTCAAATTCGAATTTGGCTTTAGGCTGCCACATAAAGGTCTTCTAGAAGCCTCCTTTTGACCTACACATGTCAAGAATCTTAACCCACTTGTTAGGTATAAGCATATGCACATTATTTTCTAATTTTTAAGCACAAATTCAATTAAAAAGGCTTAGAATTAATAAAGTTTGGAAAAACATAAATGTGGGCCAATGATAATGAAAGTGGAATGAATGTGGTGACATAGTAGTGAAATGGAGGTGAAATAGAGGTGATATAATGGACATAATAGTGAAAGTGTTGGAAACGAATGACATTTTCAAGACCCAACACCATCTATGGGCATTATGAGTTTGTTGTAGTTCCATTTGGTTTGACTAATGATCCATTATTTTTATGTGCTTGATGAATAGTGTGTTGCATACTTATTTAGACAAGTTTGTTTATTGTATTCATTGATGACATCTTGATACATTCTAAAAATGACGAAGAGCATGTCAAGCACTTAACAGTAATGTTCACATTACTGAGAAATAATCAGTTTTATGGTAAGATTAGCAAATGTGGTTTCTTTTAGACAAAGGTACACTAGCTGGGACATGTTGTTTCCAATGAAGGAATAATAGTGGATCCAGAGAAGATAAGGGCTATCATGTAGTTAGAAACTCTTATAAATGTGGATGAGGTAAGATCATTTAAGGGGATAGAAGATTATTATAAGAGGTCCACCAGGTACTTCTCTCACATTTCATATCTTATATTGTCACTAAAAAGGAAAGCTAAGAAATTTGAATGGGCAGAGGAATGTCCAACCAGTTTTAAGAAGTTGAAGTAGTTGTTGAAAACTGCTCTAGTGTTAACGATTGCATATCCCAACAAAGAGTTTGTGGTGTGTACAAACACTTGCAAGAGAGGACTTGGTGGAGTCTTGATGAAGGAAGGACATGTAGTATGCTATGAGTCACGGAAATTGAATGTGCATGAGCAGAATTATCTAACACATGATCTTGAGTTGGAAGCGATCATCCATGCATTGAATATGTAGAGGCACTATATTCTTAGTAGGAGGTTTGTATTGATGAGAAATCATAGTGGATTGAGATACTTATTTTACCAACCAAACCTAAATGTTGGACAAGCTAGATGGTTGGCCATGATTAGTGAGTTTGACTTTGAGATTAGGTACATCAAGGTTAAGGAGAACAGGGTTGTAGATGCTCTTAGTAGGAGGATATAGGTATATCATGTATTAGCTATGAGCGCCTATGGGATAGACTTACATGATTGGATTTTATAGGAAGGACAACAAGATTTAAGGTACATGGAGCTTATGCACAAGTTACAACAGGGTACAGGTGATTAAGATGTGGCCTATCATCTTATAGTAGTTGCTTTGGTTAGATTTAGGGATAGGATCTATGTGTCCAATGAGAGTGAGCTCAAGAAGACTATCTTATGAGAAATCCATGCAAAACCATATTTACGACACCCAGGATACCAGAATACATTGACAATAGTGAAGAAGTTTTATCACTAGCTAAATATGAAGAAGGACGAGGCAAAGTTTATGGCTAGATGCTTGGATTGTCAGTAGGTGAAAGCATAATGTAAGCATCTAAGTGGGCTTCTATAATCGATTTTGATTAAAGAGTGGAAATGGGAGGTCATTTCCATCGATTTGATCACAGTTTTACCAAGGACATATAGACAAAAAGAATCCATCATGGTTGTGGTAGAGAGGAAGACAAAGGTATCACACTTAATTATAGTAAACTCTACGTATTTATCTAGTGATATGGCACATGTATTCATCAGAGATGTAGTGAGGTTGCATGGTGTTCTAAGTAAGATTGTACCAGACAGGGATGCTAAGGTCACTTCCAATTTTAGGTAGGAGTTGTTTGTAGGTTTGGGAATAGAGTTTTCTGATCCGGATTTAAATAGGAACGCAATAGATTACAGAGATAACCATAAATACAGAGATGTGATAACCATAAATAAAGAGATGCAGCGGAAACAACACTTCATTTCATTAATGAAAAATACCGAAATATGCTTACAACCAGAATTGGAAATAAACCAGCTAGGACTATGGTAGCTTATCTCTGAGAAGAGATGTGCGGCTACATGTCTCTGAACTGTTCCGAACTTGTGTTACAATGAGGC
>APFE031212782.1:3500-45000 GCA_000404065.3 Pinus taeda | reverse complement strand
ATCCTGACCTCGTCGGGGACATGCAAAGAAAAAAAACGAGAAAAAGCAGACCGCTCTGATACCACTGATCCGGATTTAAACAGGAACGCAATAGATTACAGAGATAACCATAAATACAGAGATGCTATAACCATAAATAAAGAGATTCAGCGGAAATAACACTTCATTTCATTAATGGAAAATACCGAAATATGCTTACAACCAGAATTGGAAATAAACCAGCTAGGACGATGGTAGCTTATCTCTGAGAAGAGATGTGCGGCTACATGTCTCTGAACTGTTCCGAACTTGTGTTACAATGAGGTTCGAAGGCCTATTTATTATTGAGAAACAAAGGAAAACCCTTCACATTCCAAAACCGACCCTTAGAAGATGAAACGCCAAATTGTGGGCCCCGTTTTGGGTAAATTGGTACATCAATTTCCCAGGGTCGAAACTTTGGCATACGATCTCCGTTTGACGCGTACGATAGCTCATTAGAAAGATCTATCCGAGAACTATCATTGTTGGAACGGCAACAAGGGTCCATGTTCCATGGACCCGTGTTGCCCCTGGATTCCCAAAAAACGTCGTTTAGGGCCTCAAAACGGCTCCGGAAGTTCAGGACCGGAAACACTGCTAAAAATAGTAAGTTGCGCTACAATTAAGGAAACTGAAAATGCTGAAAGAGACAATTGTGGGGGTCCAAATGGGATAGGTGGGTGGCCACCAACATCCACCTGGATCATTTTCCTTGAGAAAAACTTATCATCTGCAGATAGATGGACAGATAGAGAGGGTCAACAGGATATTGGAGGACATGTTGAGGATGTATGCGAAGAATCAACAAAGGAGATGGGAGGAGTAACTTCCATTGGTTGACTTCTCTTATAATAATGGTCATCAAGAGTTAGTGAGGATGAATTTGTTTGAGGCACTCTATGGGCAGAGTTGTAATACTCCCATATGTTGGAGTGATCCAATGAACAGGGTATTGATAGGACCAGACTTGTTGGAAAATATGGAATGGGACATACATGTTATCAAGAAGAATCTAAAGGAAAGAAAGGATAGATAAAAAATTTATGCAGATCATAACAACTTGTTTAAGGAGTTTCAGTTTGCAGAACAAGTGTACTTGCACATCAAGCCAAAGAAAAGCTCATTGAGGATTGGATCATGTGCCCATTTGGCACCTTGGTTTTGTGGACCTTTCAATATTCTTGAAAGCATTGTGCCAATAACCTATTGACTTGCACTTCCTCTGAAAATCAAATTCCATGATGTTTTCCATGTGTTATTGCTTAAGAAATATGTTAAAGATGTAGATCATGTGATTGACTAGTCTGTATTGTAGGTGGATCCAGATGGAGAATTCCAATAGTAACCTCAGTATATATTATAGAAAAAGATGCTCATGATCCAAAACTGAGCAATTGAGTAGGTTAAGGTGTAGTGGAAGTACATTGGCCCCAATGAAGCTACATGGGAGATGGCGGATCAGATGCAGTATATGTATCCTTCTCTATTCGCTGGTTGAGAAAAAAACATTTGGTGTATGCATTTTTGTGATGTTTTGGTATATGTATATATGCATATGGATGTGAATGCGACCATGAGTTTTAATTTAAAGCTCCAATAAGCGGTATGGGTGTCATGTTGTCATGGTTGTAATGTTTTTATGTGTCATGTTGGTTTGCTTCTCAGTAGGTTGATCATTGTAAATATTGCATCGATCTAAGTTATAAAGCTCCATGGGTAGTATGTTTTTCTTCTGAATGGTCTGGCTGATTTTAGATGTCATTGAACACTCAGGATGGTGTTCCCCCAAGGGGTAGGGTTCTGTAATAGCATTTGTCAAAATTCGATGTAATAAATTTAATAAAGAGACAACAATAACTAAGGTCATGGGACACATATTCAAAGCTAAGTGTTGGGAAAAAACATCATAGTGTGGGTGTTCATTTGGTTTATTATGGCTAAAGGAAATTGGAAAAGGAAATGGGAAAGGCTTTGAAAAGGCAAGAGGCATTAATTGGCCTTTTATTTATGAAAATAATGGAAATTAGGAGAAAACGAAGGTAAAAGGTCACAGGTTGCATATGAGGAGGAAAATGAAGGAAAATAATGGAAAATGAAGAAAATAGAGGCCTCATTAATAAAGAGGCTTCTGAGGATCAGTTGGTACCTTTTTGTTAGTTCAGTTTTGAATCTCTCTCTATTTTTTCTCTCTCTCTCACTCATGGACACTTAGAGCATTCTTGGAGAATTCTAGTGTTGGATCAAGAAAAGAAAAGGAAGGATAAAGAAGGAAAAGGGAAGTAAAGATCAAGCAAGGAAGAGCAAGATCAATCGACTACAATGAGATTACTTGTAGGTATCAGTTTGCATGTGTGATTTCCTTGCTAGATTTGTCATGCATGGTACATACATGTGAATGTTTGGTTCTCTTGTTGTCATTGGCATGGGTTTTTCTAGGTGTGATAGTGATTTTCAGCCTTGCCTTTCCATTTATGAATAGCCATGGTGTGATAGGTTCTCTTTTATTTTGTTAAGCTGGATTGTTGGATGGTTTCAAAACTAGGTGAGGCGGTCTTTGAAGAAGAACACAAGGCCTACGAAGCCCTATACCAGAGAAGGTGGGATTGTGATAAATCCAGATTTTGTGTACCTCAATGGGCCTAGGAATCCTCGACCAGTGAATGGTAGGATATATGATAAATCCTAGAGGTGTGTGCCATCGATTAGGCCTAGGAATCATTTATGGTGAAAGGTGGGATATATAGTAAATCCTAGAGGGTGGAGTATCGATTAGGCCTAGGAATCAGATGAATGACAAGATATATAGTAAAGCATAAAGACTAGGAGGAAGAAAAATTCCTCACGTTGTAGGTGGAGAAATCTAGTGGCATACACACTTGTTTAGGCCCTAGCGATCTAGTTGAGATTGTGGTAAATCCTGAGGAAACTTGGATTGGTTTTGTGTGAGTCCCACATTCATGCTTGGAATATGGCATGAGGGTGATTGGTTGAAACACATATTTGGTTCTGCCAATCTATAGTCTAGTGGTTTGTGGAAGTCCTAGACTTGGTTGGCTTGTGGATTCATTAATAAGATCTCTTTCTCCTTGGCATTTCATATGTAAATATACTTGTTCATATGTACTTCTTATGACTGTCATATCCTTGTTATTTATGTTGGTTATATGATGGTTACAAGTATCTTTTGATGATGATGGTGGTGGTGGTGGTGGTTAACATCCACTGGGACCAAATTGGTCCATCAGAGCTATAATTTTCTTAGATTCTAGCTGTTTGGCTCCTCATCTTTCTTGGCGAGATTGGTGCTATAGCTTTCTCTTTTTTCTCTACAGTGTTCCAGCTTTCTTTATCTTGCATCTCCTTCATCTCTTCAGTTTCTTGGGACATTGGTGTATTAGCTTCGCGATCTATTGTATTCATCCTTTTGAGGATAGTAAGAGAAGAAGTTTGGTCTAGGAGATTTGCTTTGCTGTTAAATGAAGATTTATTTTGTGTGGTTTTCGAATGAAGATTTATGATATACTTGATGTATGGGGCTCATCATGTTTTGATTTGAAAATGAAATTACAATGGATATATGACATAATGGATGATAATGCAGTTATTGTGATAGAGAAATAAGGATTCTTTATGAATATCAGATAAGTATGAGACCCCCATGATAAGATCTATTGATATGAACTGTAGTTTACATATTTGTGACATGTTTAACGAAATGATTGTCATGGCTAGTAGGTGTTAGATCAAGTACTTATACCAATGATTGAATTAGTATCCTTATTCCATCCCAGAACACTATTTCTTTTAGTTTCCTTAATTATAGCACTATCATCTTGTTGACGACCTCTGTCTAGCCATTAGTATAGGGATGGAACGTAGTCGAATTGGTGAGCTTGGTGTCTAATAATGACCATAGGCCTAACCAGAATGTGTTTAGGAACCTATTATCCTGATATGATATAATGGTCTATGGGACCCCATTATGTACCCACACTGGTTCAAAGAATATTTTGGCAATGCCCTCTACCGTTATACTCTTATCGCAGGCCAACAATATAGACATCTTAGAAAATATGTCCACAACCACAAATACATAGTTATTACCATGCTTGGTAGAAGGGGGGCCAAACAAATAGTCCATGGAGATGGATTCCCATGGATGGCTGGGAGTAGGCAGAGGAGTGTACAAGCCTTTCTTCTCGATGGTTAGCTTGGTGATGGCACATGCAATACAAGTTTTGATATATTTTCCAATATCGTGTCAGAGTTCTAGCCAATACAAATAATTTTGTAGAATGGCCACACTTTTTTTCACACCAAAGTGTCCTATAGGCCTACTGTAGTGCACCTCCAAAATAATCTTTTCATACTCGATTGAAGGAACAAAACGTGGCCCAGGTAGCATAATAACATGTCCGAAAGGTGGAAGTATGGAACTTGTTTTCCATCCACTAGCATATGGTATATGGAGGTGAACTCTAGATATTTTTTTAAATTTATGGCCATCCATAGGCCTCATGGCCACAAGACTTGAGAATAGTATTTAGTGCTATAATTGGGGATCGACTAAGGAAATATACAACATGATTTTTTTTCCCTTCTTGTATTTAATGTTTAAATGGAATTCTTGCAGATATGTAGACCACATTTGATCTTAATCGTTCTGCAACTACTATTGTGTCTATATAAACTGAAGAGGCCAATGATCCGTGTGGATGACTATCTTTTTCCCGAGAATGTAATGTTTCCATTGCCGATAAGCCTACCTAATTAAATACATCTCTTGTCATAGGTGGGTATTTCCAAATTCCATTAGAGATTTTATTACTGTGATAGGCCACCAAATGCCCTTGCTAGGTGATAACTTCTCCAATAACATATTCAGAGGCATGTGTGTCAATTTCAAATGGTTGTTGCAGGTCTAGAAATGTGAATATTGGTGCAGAGGAAAGGTGGTGGTTAAGCTCGATGAACGCCTTTGTTGGGACTCATATCAGGAAAACTTTGCTTTCGATCCACCCTTGGTAACGTGACTCAAAGGCCAAGTGATATGAGAGAATCCCAACATGGCACTTCAATAAAAATTAGCATGTCTCAAAATGTAACGAAGCTCTATTAGAGTAGTTAGGGCTGGTTAATCCTAAATGACTTGGATCTTAGGTGGATCCACATGCAGGCCTTGCTCATTAATGATGTAACCCATATATGGACTTGGCTCATGCCAATGGTGAATCTGTTAGAAAATTATATATTACAGAGCAATGGACCAAATAAAATATATTGTAGAAATATAAACACAAAAAACAAATAAAACAAGAGAGACACAAATATATGTGGTTCACCCAATTTGGGCTATGTCCACGGAGAAATAGCCAGTCCTTCCTTTTATATTATCCAACAAAATGAAGAGATACAACCTATAGTATATCCATTGTAATTCCCTCTTTGATCTCAATCTCCTCTCTCTTCCTCACTCAGAATATCGATCTACATAGATGCAATAAAATTCCATCATATATAGCAAGGGGTTGCCTTCTAGGGGAAAAAAACCCTAAATTAAACATAAATTATATCTTCATATCTTCGCCTAATGAATAACCTAGATTGACTATGAAATTACAACATTTTACAACGAAATTTTACATCTATTTTTATCTTCAGGGGGGCTTCCCCTGATCCCTTGCTACAGGGGATTGAAATGTACGTTGTCGCCCCCAGTAGACCCCCTGGTGGCGTACATTTTATGAGCTACGTTGCTACCACATTACGAACTAGGGTCCGATGTGCGGTACCTCTAAATAAAGAAGATAATCAGGCTCCACACCCAATAGAATTTCTCCAGGTTGGCACATAGTTTGTATTGCTGTAGGCTTTGAAGGACCTATTGAATGTGTTCTAAGTGCTTTTCCAAACTCTTGCTAAAAATTAGGATGTCATTCAAATATAAAACCATGAAGGAGTTGTTAAAATGTCACAAAATGTCATTCATCAACCTCATAAAATTTGCAAGGGAATTTTTCAACCCGAAATGTATGATTAACCACTCAAAATGGGCCTCTTTGGATTTGAAGGCAATCTTCCATATATCTGTAGGTTCTATTGGAACCTGGTGATATCTATACTTCAAATTGATCTTCCTGAAGTACTTGGACCCTTTGAGTTGGTCAAGAAGGTCATCAATCTATGGGATTGGATACTTGTTCCTAACAATGATTTTTTCAGTGTCTGATAGTCAATGTAGAGCCTCTAGGTATTGTAATTATTATGTACAAGTATAAGGTGAGGTGTTTGGTTGAATGTTCCCTTTTTGCAACAACTCCTGGATCTACCACTTGATTTCTTCATTTTCCAAAATGGAGGGGTGGTAAATCATCTCATTGGATAAAGGAGCTCTAGAGTCAAATCGATCAAATTCTTGACATTACAGCATAAAGGTACCCTTCTAGGTGAGGAGAAGATGCCATTATATTCTTCCACCACATTATCTACCTTGTTCTCTTACGTGGAGGAATCCTTCCTGAGGGACATGGATGTGGCCATGACCTTCCCCTTACTTTGAGAGTAAATTAGAAAGAAAGAAAATTTCATGGTTTGGGAGATGATCTTACTGCATTGCTTAGCAGAGATCAAAGAAATGGAAGTAGGAGGGGCCACCTATGGTATCCAGTATAATTTATTTCCAAAGTAATAATAACAATGTGAGGCCTAGACTCATACACAACATGAAGCTTCCATAAGTATGGTAGGACTAGTAACATATCAAAAACTTCAACATGAGCAACATCACAAAGTACATCATCCGTGAAATGCTTGATGGTGTAGGAAAGAATACAATTTTGGCTAGTGAGGAGATCTCATCCTTAATGGAGCCAGTTTGTGCTTTATGGCTGTGAGTGTAGTGTGGCATATAGGCCCAAGTGCTTAACAGATTCTTCTAAAATGAGGTTCTTTTGGCTCCCTCTATCGATAATGAATTGTAGAGGAGACCCCTTCACCCACATCTATAAGTGGAAAAATGCTCCCCTTCCTCTAGATCTTCAGGCTTGATATTTTGGACCTTGGTGGTGGAAATGGTGATGTTTAGCTCCTCATCAATAATATGCTTCTATTTTTCATTCCCCTTGTCGGTTTCGAGATCAGAATTAGAATATGCATCTAACTTGGAAGCCTTCAACTCACCCACTAGTGGTTTCTCGGTGTGACACTAATTTTTATTGTGAGTGGGGTTCTTGTGGAACTCACACAACTTTCCTATGTATTTCTTCATCTTCATGGTGTTATTCTTTTCTTGCAGCTTCAATGGATTAACATGGGTCACCCTACCTTAGATTTGTCCCTTGTTCTGTAGTCTGGGGGTGCTTTTACCCTACTTTGGATTCACAGATCGAAAGTCACACTTCGTCTGCTTAAATTTCTACTTGACCTTGATAACATATCGATATGTGGTGCCAAGTGAGGAGATATCTAGGAAATCCATCTCGTCTTGTATGTATTTATGTAGATAACCCCGATACTTGAGTATTAGATGTGACTCATAATCCTTGATATCTAAATTTGAGGAAAGCGTATGGAAAATATTTGTGAATTCTAAAACATCTTTCTCTCTTCCTCACAACAATGAGATTCATTTTATGTTGTTATCTTCATAGGTCTCGATACAGTAATATTGTTCTTTGATAGTGTCTTATAAAGAATTCTAAGTTAGTGTAGTTGAAAACAGTGAGGGTTCCTTCTCGTCCCTATGCGCATAGTAGGTTTTCCACCATTCCTTGACATGGGGGCCAATCCTTGACATGGCAAGAAACTTTGAGGAGTGAAAAAGTAATATTTTCCTTATTTGAAAAATCATGAACCAAAAGATATCCTTCCAGCATATTTAACCATTTATCTATGACAATTATGTCAATGTAGCCTTCAAATATAGGGGTATCGAAACGAACCTGTACCTTGAAGGGGGAAGTGCCTACAAAGTGACTTCTCGATGAAGATGTGATGTCTGTTGGCATCTGTGAAATGATCTGGGAAAATTTTCCCATCAACTCATTCCATTGCCACTCGAGGGCTTATTCAAGTGACAGATTGATAGGATCTTCTGCTCCCTCATATTTTTTTTCTTTCACCATGGAAGGCCATCAGTGTCAGCTGGGATGGTCTTGTAAGGGCTCAACCAGTTCAATTCATAACTCCTTATACCCCGACCTCATTCAGGACATGCACAAAAGAAAAAAGAAAGAGAAAACCACTTTGATACCACTGATCTAGATTTATGAAGGAACAAAATGAAATACATATTTAAAAAGAACACATATATATAGTGAAATAATAAAACTTCAATTAATTAATAACAAGTGCTAAAATTGTTTATTTGTAGAATGGAATAAACTAGCTCAGATGATGGTAGCTTATCCCTAAGAAGAGATGTGACAGATACATGCCTTATGAACTATCTTATAATGAGGCTCTGATGCCTTTTATTATTGTGAAATGATGGAAAACCCTAAACATAAAGAAACCTAACCCTCGGACATGAAGCATAAAATGTTTGTGTGCCACATTGGAGGTTATTTGGTACACCAACTTCCTGGGGTTGTAAATTTAGCATATGATCTTTGTTTTATGTGTATGATACCTTGTTAGAATGATCTATCTGAGAACTAAAATTTTAGATTGAAAATTGTATGATATTGGATTTTCCCATTTTCCCCAAAAAAATTCGTTTAGGGCCTCAAAACAAGTTCATAAGTTCAGAGCTTGAAAAACTACCCAAAATAGTATATTGTGCTACAATTAAATAAACTGAAAGAAACAATGTTGGGGGTCCTAGTGGAATAGGTGAGTGGCCACCAATACCCACCTGGATCACCCTGATTAACATTCTAAACAAAACTTGAGGTAGTTTGTACATGGTTTCACTCATGTGACTAACCTGTGATGGTGTACCTGAGAAGGCTTGAGTAATCCTTCTTTGAAGTATTCCTTTAAATCATGGTTCATAGAAAATAGGGACCATCACACCATTATAAATGCTTGTAGATAAACCTTAAGACAGAAGGATATTTCATATCACATCATTCAAATTGTAGATGAATATTTCCTATATAGCTCTATCAAATCCAAGAGAGGGTTCCAAAGACTATCGGAATTTAGTATAGTTCATAATTATTATATATTATATTATAATATATATATATAAGTATATAATATATATAATATATATTATATACTATATAATATTGTTAATAATATATATTGTACTTCACATATATTTTAGGACAACACCAATGATTCATATGAAGGTGAATTACTTGCACAATAGGATATGTGTTATAGAGAAACCTTTGTGCCTTGAGGAACACTCTATTTTACATATAGAAGGAGAGTTGTTAGTATGATAAAAATCACACTGGTTTCCACAGGCTTAGGATAACCAACTCAACCAGGGGTCTATTAACTATCATAATATTTAATGTCTTGGACGTGATTGCTAACCCGAAAACACTTATTATGTAGAAGTTCCAACTTGGAATAAGGGTTTGAAACCTTACCAAGATTTAGAACTTCAAGGCAGTCAGACATAAGGATAATTATTCTGAGGGCTAATTTTTTGGAGTTTGAAATCACCACTTACATCCTTTTATATGTCCAAGAGAGCAATGACTATGGACCCAAAACTTCATCATAGCATTACGTTTTGAACCCTCAATGGTAAGGTTTTATAAATTAGAGAAAGAATGGCCAAATACACCTAGACGAATAATAATAATAATAATAATAATCATATTATCAATAATAATAATCGTAAAATATTTATAAATAAGGGGGGTGTTACAAGTGGTATTAGAGCCCATGTTCCAACATTGGTCCTCGGGATAAAAAATGAACTTTTCATTTTGGTGTTAGAACCACATGTTCAAATGATGAACTCTCTTTGTTTTGGCATTAGATTCATTATAGAGCGACTAATCCCTCCATTACAACATTAGATACATATTTAATGGCTCCTTGATATTGTCAATTTTGCTGATCTATCTAGACATGTGAATATGTAACAAATACACTCCATTCTTGTAAGAGAAATGTGTAAATTTGTAATATCCTGACAACAACGTTAATACCTTACAAGGTGAGATCCCAAGGAGGCATTGTTTTTGGCTAATTTTTTTGGGCAAAAGAACATACTAATTTCTTGTTGAGGTGTGGAACCTTGCAAGAGAGCATACTAAAAGAAGCTTAGTATGTTTTTAATGCCTCATAATCAGGAAGAGGTTTTGAATTTGAAGAATTGACTTAGATCTAAGAAAATGATTCTATTAAAATTTATGAAATAGAGAAAAACTACTTCTTATGAGAAACTTAGTCATTGTAGTAGTGTGGTGATGAGTTCCATATGACAATAATGTCTAACAAGACACCCATTTTCTAGGCATTAAATGATTCCCTTAATACATTTGGAATTCCAAATTAAAAGCTCCATGATGAGGTAACCTCCATCAAGAAGTCATGTTTCAAGTTTCACTGAGTTGGCCTATTTTCAATAGTGAGTTCCATATGACAATAATGTCTAACAAGACACCCATTTTCTAGGCATTAAATGATGCCCTTAATACATTTGGAATTCCAAATTAAAAGCTCCATGATGAGGTAACCTCCATCAAGAAGTCATGTTTCAAGTTTCATTGAGTTGGCCTGTTTTCAACAGTGGTACCCTTCATCTATGTTTTATAACCGACGGTGGGGAAAAGAATGCTAGTTGTAATTTGTTTTTTCATGTCCTACATTAATAATAACCCTTATGTTTCATTGCTATCATTGAGTTTGGAACCTTGGATGGATTGTTGGTGATAAACCAGAGGAGCTTGAGGATAATATGAAGTTAACATGCTTTATACACCTTAAAAAAAAGCATGTGCTATATATGCCAAGACAAAATCTCATGGCCCTACCACTAGAGGGAATATGAAGGAAATGAACTAAAGAAATTTCAATTTTTTGTTAGCCTATCACTTTTTCTAAAAAGGTACATAGAAATACAACAATAGGTTCTCATTCATCAAGGCCCCTAAGAGACACGGAAAACTCATAAATGGTAGATAAGACCATAAGTTTTCACATTTCATAGCCTCCTACCACATGTTCTATAGGTCTTCACCTCACTTTTTCTATCAAGTTCTCTATCCTACAAGGATATCTCTATCCTCACATGCATATTACATATATGGATATTCAATCAAAACATGTTCTTTTTCAGCTTAAAAAAGCCTTAATTTTTCAGGCCTCCTTTCTTAAATGGGATAACACACACAGAGTATATTTGAAATCAATTTGGATGATCATTCATGGCTCAAATATGGGCCCGATGCATCCCTCAATGCTATATTAAAAGAGAGGAAATAAAATCCTCTAGCCAAGCTCTCGTTCCCTCCATATTTTGATAAAGGAGTATTGTGGCCACCGACATATATATTGAAGGACAAAGTTCTTCCCTTAAAATCCATCAAACCTATCTTTGAGCATTACAATTCTTGAAATTAATTCTATACAATGTTAAATTTGGTATAGAGACCTAAGTAATGGTTATGTGTCAAGATATGACTTATGGAATATTTTTTCAATGAGCTTAGAGTTGGTAGTTGTTTCATTTAGTCTTCTTTGTTGCATATTATTTGGGAGTCATTTACATTAAACTATAATGCATAGAAATGTGTCATCTCCCTTTGCAGTAAGAAGCTACAAAACACATATATAGATTAATTATTCAAGAAGCCAAACTCTACTCACTTCTATGTAGTTATTATTGGTTCCCCATAATTGGAAGCAGAAGTTTGGGGTAGATTTTGTCAGGAATGATGAGATTTTAGAAGAGCTACAAAATGGTCAATGGAATGGCTGACTAAATTCCATGAAAAAAGGGCATGATTTCATTGTGCAAGGATAATTATTTTCACGACACCTTGATTATGGTCAAGCATCGAATTTTATAACATAGTTATGAGGTTTACGTTATATTGCCATGGATCTTAAAACTATATCTGACGATTTAGTATTTTGCAAAATAGAAACAAATGCTAGAAATATCCTTGGTGGTCATACGTGAGGTGTGTGGCAGTGAGAAATGCTAAAACATCTTAATCAAATAAATTCCTTAGGGATTGCAAGCATACTAATATTTAAATTACAGTCACTTGAATTTTGAGATCCTAACAAGATATTTAACCATCTGAGACAAATTATTATGTGGAAAATACCGAAGATAGTCTCATCACTATAATTTATGATTTTTTGAATGCTATGTTCATGTTGATTTGTTCCAATTATTTTTTTTTGGTATGGTTCTTCAATTACTATTTGGTTGCCATTATATGTATAATCATAACTACAACGCGAAAATAATTCCCATGAAACTTTCAGATTGGGATGCCAAAAGTCACAGTGATATTGGTTGTGTTGTAGAGTGCACACCTGTTATGTCAGTCCCAAACATGCACACATTATGTTATTTCTTTTATAGTCTAATTTGAGACATTGTGTTATTTTGACTACTAAAACCTAGTCACTTCAATAATTCTGGTGTAGTGTTTTTCTGTTTTAGCATAGTTAGATGCAATTTGTGAGACAAATACTAAGCAATATGCAGTATGATTGGCTTACTATTTATCCATCTATTCTATTGGATGATATTAAAGTTACATTAAATAAATAATATTTAAAGGAAGTATAGAAATGTTTGACTCATGGTGTGATGCTTAATATTTACACAAATTATAATCTTTGTTTGGTAGATTTTCCAAATAAATTCTTACCAATAACCATATGCTAGAGGCCTTACTCTCACACAGAACATCGACTATACCACATGAACATTCTAATTTTTAGGATCCTATGACTAAAACGGATCTTGAATTAAAGTTGAATAAAACAATTTGGCTTACTCAGATTCTTTGTTCCTAAGAATGGCACACGAGTATATTGTTCAGTCCAAAAATTATATCCATTATATATTTTTATTTTATAACTTCTACAACAAAAATGAAGACTTTCTCCTTGAGAATTTTGAATGAGTGAAAATCCATACCATCAATTGATTTTATTTGATCATATTGACCAAATCTATCACTCATCAATTACTACATTGATTTAATTAACAAATTTATTAGACTCACAAACCCATTATAAAATTTCATGGTGGGAGAAACCCTAAAAAAATTCACATCAATATCCACCTACCCAAAATTAAAATGAGGCTATCCTTCATTGACTAATAAAATATTAGTTTGTTTGAGGCTTTTTAATAACACAAATTATAGACTTGTTCGGTCAATCTATCTGACTAACCAGTGTTGTCTAATAAGAGATTACACACACACAAGGATGAATGTAAAGATGATTTCTTATTATTAGTCTTTTTTTTTATAGGATAGTATGTATTCTATTAGACATTGGTTCAAAGTCTTCTCTGAATCATGTAGCATCATGTTTTGAAGGTGGTAAACGAGATTGTTGTTTTCATTGGTCACAAATGTTCTAAACTTACACATACTAAGAATTTCATTGATTTCATATCATCACCATATATTCCTAAATAATGGTTTCATGTATTGGTATGTTTATCATTTTCTGAGTTTCATTCAATTATGATAAGAAAATTGGGATAATATGCTTTGAATGTTCACTAAAAAGTGTAACTTGGTGTGGCCATTTCATCATAGTTTTGAGTAATTTTAACATCTAAGTTTCACATATTGAACACTCATCCTCATGAACCAGATAACACAACAAAAGTCTTTGTTGAATGTCATGATTTGATCCACATGGGATGATATCACTTGTAGGTTACCTTGTTGTCTCATTCATCACTTTTTATACTTAGGTTGAGAAACTTTAAATGACAAAATTTCATCCATATTTGGGTACCTTACACTTGGCCCATAATAAGAATTAAGTTGTGCTAATATTGTTCAAAGGTTGATCATTATTTAATCTTGCTATAACACTGCTTGTGGCTACAAATCACATTGATGAAAATCATTTTAAAACTGGTGTCTCTTAATTCTCTTGATGATGCATTAATAAATTTGTATTAAATGGTATAATATGTGAGTTATTGTTGTACAATTTATAATCTTGTGGGCTTCTCACCCTTAAAATAATGTATTATATAAAATTGTAGCTCCATGAACAATATGTTGAATGCATTGCATGTCTTGCTTTGTAGTATATGGTGATAGAACATCGAGGATAGTGTTTCCCTCAAGAGGGAGGGGTTGTAATGACTTCGGCCATCTTGAAAATTATGTAGATGTCATGCTAATGATCTCAGTCATAGTACATTATTGTATATAATGTGAACATTTTCCTTGCCAACTTGAATTTATAGGGTCACTATATCTACTTCCCTAGTTATCTATATCTATTCATATATGTGTATGTAAACATGATTTAAATGTGTAATTCTTATTTGGAAAAAAATGTAAAATGGAATGTATATGGTTTTTGAAAACTGTTTGGCTATTGTGAGTTAACATATATGTGTGTGAATATTGTAAATTTCAAGAAGATGCATGTAGTAGGCCATTGAAGACCTTATTTGGTTTTTGTGACACACATTGATATTTATTAAGACAAATTAATCCAAACCTATTGATAAAGACCTAGAGTGTTTAAAAAGGAAGGCCTTTAGCTAATGTCATAACCCTAACTTAACTAGAAGGGCATAAATACACATGTATACACCTAGTAATGTTTGTTTGCGCAACTTAACTCTACAAAGGATCGTGAATACCATGGCGGTGATATGCTCACTAAAAACAATGATAACTTCCTAATTATCTTTTACTTTCCCTTACTACACTAGAGTTCCTCTATATGCCTTCAAAAACCCTTCATGGCTATAAGCTACTGAAAACTCGAACCAATGACCTAGCAACCTTCAATCATTGTCATTGCAGAAAGTTTGTTTCCAAAGGTCAAGTATATAAAATAGGGGTGTGTTCTTTTCCTCCCTCTAGTTGAACCATGTAGCTATGAAATTAGAACACCTACAGGTGTAATTAGCTTGTGAATGAGAAAATTTTTCTTCCCTCACATTATGTTGCTTCTAGAACAAGTTTTGAGAAGGACATAGATGTTACGTAGTGATGGAGAAGGGATTCCAAATGGCACAACACTGATAGGCCTACAAGGTTAATCAACAATCACTAGGCCAAGAGGAATAGGTTCAAATTTTTGTTGTTCTAAAGAGGTTGGACTATAACTAATGTAGGTCAGTATTTAGATAGTAGAAAAGGAGAGGAAGTTGAATAAGGAAGAACACATAGAAACCAAGAAGAAGAGACAATGGAAGCATAGTGAGGGAGGAAAGAAGAAACTAGCAAAATGAAAAATAAGGAGAGAAGGGTAGTGTTGAGAATTAACCATCTGAGGAACATAATCCAGTGTAACAACCCTCATGAAAATTCCATGTAGTAAAAGTAATAAAGGAAAAATAATAACCACAGATGATGGGACACATATTCCAAGCTGAATGTTGGGAAAAATACTAGTGATGGGGATCACTTGTGATTGGTTATGACTAAGGATGCTACATCAGGCCCGACTGTTAAGGAGAGGACAGGTAGGGTGCGTAAGCATGCTTGACTAATAAGGTCGCCATCGGCTCGATTGTGAAAGGAGAGGGAATAATGCTTTAGAAAGGAAAAATGGAAATTTTGGCACAATTATTTATGAAAATGATGGAAATTAGGAGAAAAAGGAGGTGAAAGATCATAGGTTGCATGTGAGGAAGTTGAAGGAAAATAATGGAAAATGAAGAAAATAGAGGCATCATTCATAAAAAGGCTTCTGAGGATCAGTTGATAACCTTTTGTCAGTTTAGTTTTGGAGCTCTCTCATTATTCTCTCTCTCATACTTTTGGAGACTTAGAGTTTTCTTAGAGCACTCTTGGAGGGTGTGGCATACTTGTATTCTTGGAGAAACAAGGCAAGGGAAGAGCGGGGAAACACAAAAAGGCATATGGATTAGCATCTACAATAGATTTTCTTGTAGGTACCAGGTTGCATGTATGTTTCCTTCACTATTTTTGGCATACATGGCATATGCATGTGGTTTGTTAGTTGTTATCTATCATTGTCATGGAGGATGACCGAGATTGGTAGTGGATTGCCTAGCCTTGTTGTTTCCTTGATAGCCATGGTAATTGTGGGTTCATTTTTCATTGTTGTGTTTTGGTTGGTTCTCATGCTGCCTTAGCTTGGGTTGAGTTATTAGTCTCATAGCCTTGGTTAGACAAATGCTCTAGAACCCTGGAACAACTTGGGTTGAGTTACTACTCCCATAGCGTGGGTTGGACAAACGTTCTAAAGCCCTTGGTGGGTTGACTTACTAGTCCTGTAGCCTGGGTTGGACAAACTCTCTCAAGCACGGTAAACGTTGTGGGTTGAGTTACTAGTCCCATAGCCATGGTTAGAAAAATGATCTAGAGCGTTGGATGGATGGGATAGAGACCGATCTAATGATGGTTTGGGGATGCTTGACCATGAGGTGGAATCACTATTTGATGGGTTGAGGTCGATGTCCTCAGCCCTAGATGAGTTTTGATTGATGTGTTTTATGAGATCCCACATTCATGCTTGGAATATTTCACGTGTGTGAATGACTAAAGAGAGATTTGGCTTAGCCATTCTATGGTAAGGTGGAACATGGAGGCCCCATCCTGGGTTTGGATTTTGCATCATTAATTAAAATTTCTATGAGAATTTTGATGGATTAGATGCGCTCTATATGGTTGTATTACCATGACTATTTTTACTGCAATTATGCTGGTTATTTATGTGTTTTATGACAACAACCATCTATGGATTTCATCATGAGTTTACTTGTAATTGAATGATCAATGTATCTATGACCTAATGGATGGAATGAAAATTGATGTGTTGATGCATCAATGGTTCTTAGTGATTCTCAACTAAGTATGAGACTTGTATACTCAGAAATTTTATTTAAACCTATAGTTTACATATTCGTGATATGTTTCATGAAATATCTATCATGGATAGTAGGGGTCGAGTCAAGGTCTTGAACAAGTATTTTCTTTAATACTTCCATTTCCATGTTATTTTACTCATATGAAGAGATGGTTAAGTTTTGGGTAGTGACTTGGGCTCTGGGCCTGAACTAGTTGCTCAAATCCTAGAGTCGCTAGCATAGCACTGGCAAATTTGGTCTCTAGTCACTATCAAGCAAGCTTGTAAGAGAAACTTTGGGTTTTTTGTCACTGTCATGCTTATAGAATGAGAGCGACCGAGGCTTAATTTGTCCAAAAGTTTAGTGGGACTCAAGGGAAAGCTGTCTAAAGTGTTGGATTGGTTCCTGAGGGTACTGTAGCTGATGTGGAATTTATGTATGGTGTGTTTCCATCAGTTCCACTTCCTTAATGTGACTTAGGAGGTTGAATCATATCATAGTGGCCTCTCGTAGCATGTTTACCTTGGCTGGCTAGTTGCTTGGGTAGATGTTGGAGGAGGGTGCTACAGAGTGGTATCACAACATGGTTCACCCCTCAAACTAGATGGGCTATGTGTTGGTCGTGCATGCATGTTAGTTGCGTGTGTGTCTCTAACACTTGAATTCCATGTGCTTGTTGCATTTGAATGATTTTGTTCATGGTTGTAGTGATGTCGTCATGTGAAATTTGAGGGTTTTATTGTTGAATGCATTATTGTGAGTGTATGACTAGTTACATGTCCATTTATGTCACTTACATGTATCATCGTAGTATGCTTAGTGACATTGTTTAATATTTGGTTACATTCTTGTATGCTTGGTTGTAGGTATCATTCTTGTAGGTTTGATTTCATGTATTGTTCATTCATGCTTGATCATAGGTGCTTATGCATAGGTGTAGTTGGTTACATATTTCTTATGCATGTTCATGTTTTCATGTGGTCAAGCGTATAGTGATGTAGTGGTATTTTTCATGCATGAGGTCGTGGCATGTGTTGTTGTGGAGGTCATGCATTGATAACTAGACCCTAGCTAGAATGACGGTTGCATGGTCATATGCTTATGATTTATGTTTCCATATGCTATCATGATTGTGTTATACATGTATCATGCCAATTTGTTGATATTGCAGACAAATTTATCCTCCCCGAGCTATACTAAGGTATGTTTGTTTTTCATGAATTGGTTTATCTAACATAGTATGCATTGCAGGAAAGAGATCAAACAGATAGCAAGATAGTAGACTATGTATAATCTCCCTATGAATCTCATGAGAAACATGGTGTGGGGCACTCTTCTGATTTGGTAGACACATTGAGAAGCTTGAAGGAAGAAATAAGGAGTTGTAAGGCAAATAATGACAGAATCATACATTCACATGAAAACCTAATAGAGGTAAATGCAGTCATACTTTAGAGTTTGTGAAATTTGCAGCGACAGGGACCATGTCAAATCAACTATGAGAAACATGATCAAACTAATGGGGCATATGGAAGTAGGTCACATTGTGGTCACAGGTCAGATAGTGATGACACAGAGATAGAAAAATGTTGGACACTCCAGATAGGAGAATCGATAGTCATAGGTACTATTCTGGTTCTAGTTCTGACAGGCATGATGATCAATATCATTATCACCCTTATAGGAGGATTGATAAGGGGTATTAATTAGGATAATTTTGACGTATAAAATGGTCCTCCTAAGGAAACTATAAAATAATAGTGGAAATAGTAAAATAAGATTCGATTACATCATCAAATTTTAGAGGGAGAAAAGAAAAAACTATTTTTTCAACTCGTATTTTCAACTTATGTCCCTATGGGTTTACTCAAATTTCAAGTGGAAACACTCATTGGATGCATAATTTGATTCCTCATCCAAGGAGTACCCATGTTTCTTACTTTTGATGGACCCTACTACATTAAAAATTAGAAATACATGAAAAACATGATTGCAATCACATTTTTTCATGTTTTTCTAATTTTTCATGTAGTAGGGTCCATCAATCGTATGCAACATGGGTACTCCTTAGATGAGGAATTAAATTTTGCATCCAACAAGTAGTCCCACTCGAGATGTGAGTAAAACCTTAGGGATATAAGTTGAAAATATGAATTGAAAAAGTGGTTTTATTTTATTATTTTTTAATATTTTTACTTTTTTACTCCAAAAATGGCGAATCATCCCCCATGGATGACATCATCATCTTGAATCCAATTGGTTCTTATAAAATTTATTTTGGTTGTACATTTTTCTTAGGAGGCCCATTTTAGACCTTAAAATTCCCCTAGTGTTCGAGATGAGTTTAAGAAAGCAAAGCCACCTACTTTTTATGGAGAGGTAAAGAAATCACAAGATGCAAAGGTATGGTTGTTAGGCATAAATAGGTTCTTTAGGTTGCATGAGTATTTAGAGAACATGAAGAATAGAGTGGCCACATTCAGTGTCAAAGGTAAATAGGACATTTGTTGGGAATAGGTGAATAACATCAAAGGTATATGTGAGGAAGAGTTAACGTGGAATGAGTTTGAGTGGTTATTCAAGAAGAAGTATTTAGCAGAAAGATACTTTAATGTTAGAGTGAAATAATTCTATGAGCTAAAGATGGGATCCATGACAGATGATGAGTACACTAGTAGGTTCTTGGAACTGTTGAGGAATGTGCCTTACCTCAAGGAGGAGAAGGCCAAGATTCAAAGATTCACCAGTGGGTTACCAATGTCATTTAAAGATATAATTGAGTTTGATGAGCCTAGATCATTAGAAGAGGCCACACAAAAGTTGAATCATTTCTATGAATAATCGAAGCACATGACTGAAACTAAGACAAATTAGAGAGATGATGCAAAGAATAAATGAAAATGGGACAAGAAGTGACTAACAATATAGGATTCAAGGAACAAGGAAAATATTGCACCACCTAAGAGGTTCAATGCATCAGATAGAGGACAAGGACACAAATCTAAGGAGCAAAATAAGGATCGCATGCAATGTTGGAGTTGTGGAGGAGATCATTGTAGGAGGGATTGTCCATAGTACTAGAGTGGTAGGTCTAATATATATAGTGCACAGGAGGTACAAACTATTGGAGACATTGGTCAAAGTATTCCACATATATATGGAAAATAGGATAGCAAACAGGTAGACCATCAGGAATCTATCATTCATATGGACATTAAGCTTTGTGATCAAGTTATTTCTATTTTGATTGACCCTGGAAATAATTATAGCTATATTAGTCCTCACTTGGAGGATAGTTGTGGTTTGAGTAAGGAATTGCATGCAGATTATTGGTTAGTGAAGTTGGATATAGGTACCAAGAAGAGATTTCATCATTGGGTAAGAGCTTGCATTTGATTTGAATGGTATGCCTACAACAACACATTTGAATGTATTATAGTTGGGATCATAAATATGTTTTTGTGCATGGATTGATTGTATATTCATAGAGCCAAGGTAGATTATTATTACAAATCGTTTAAGTGTGTTGACGACAATGGACAACTAAGAGTCTTATAGAGTAACAAGAAAGCCACATCAGCTAGGATGGTGACAACTATGCAAGCAAAGTGTAGTCATAGGAAAGGGTGTAAGTTATTTGTAGTGCACATTTCTAGTGATAAGAGAAAGGAAGTCGAGGATGCAGATGTGTTCTGCAGGTACCCAATTTTACAACAATTCAAGGATGTATTTCCTAAGGACATTATAGAGTTCACACCTCACAGGGAGGTAGACTTTTCTATTGAGTTAATGTCAAGGGACACTCCAACATCAGAAGAACCTTACAAGATAAGTACATATGAGTTGGTTGCGTTAAAGTTGCAGTTGAAGGAAATGTTGGACAAGGGGTTCATTAGGCCGAGTGTATCACCATGAGGTGCATCAGTATTGTTTGTGAAGAAGAAAGATGGTACTCTCAGATTATGCATTGACTATAGGCAGCTAAACAAAGTGACCATCAAGAACAGGTATCCATTGTCGAGGATTGATGACTTGTTCAATCAACTGAAGGGAGAATATGTGTTCTCGAAGATTGATCTAAGATCCTGATACCATCAGATACGCATCAAAGAAGAGGACACTTAAAAGACCACATCCAGGACTAAGTATGGGCATTATGAGTTTTTTGTTGTTCCATTTGGCTTAACTAATGCCCCAGCTACATTTATGTGCTTGATGAATAATGTGTTGTGTCTGTATTTGGATAAGTTTGTTATTATGTTGATTGATGATACAATAGTATATTCCAAAAATCAGGAAGAGCATGTCGAACACTTAGCAGAAGTGTCGAGGTTATTAAGAGAGCATGACTTGTATGCTGAGCTCAACAAGTGTACTTTATTTCAAACTAAGGTACATTACTTGGGGCATGTGGTATCCAAGGAGGGCACGGTAATAGATCCAGAAAAGATAAGAGCCATCATGGAGTGCAAATATCCTAAAAATGTGGATGAAGTGAGATATTTCATGGGTGTGAGAGGCTACTACAAAAGGTTCATCAGGAACTTCTCATAGATTTCTTATCCCATCACATCATTGTAGAGAAAAGGTAAGAAGTTTGAATGGACAAAGGAGTGTGAGGCTAGTTTTGAGCAACTCAAGCAATTGTTGACACATGCATCAGTGCTAAAGATTACAAATCTAGACAAAGAGTTTGTAGTATGCAAAAATGCTTGACGGAGAGGACTTGGTGGAGTCCTTATGTAGGATGGACAGATGGTATGATATGAGTCACAGAAAATGAATGAGAATGAGCAGAACTACCCCACGTATGATATTTAGCGAGTAACGATTATACATGCACTGAAGATGTGGAGACACTATCTTTCGGGCATGATATTCACATTGATGAGTGATCACAGTGGTTAGCGATATCTATTTGATCAACTGAATCTGAATTGTAGGCAGGATTGGTGGTTAGCTACAATTAGTGAATTTTATTTCAAGATTTGATATGTCAAAAGTAAAGAGAATGAAATAGTAGATACTATTAGCATGTGGGTACATGTAAATCACTTAGCAGCTATGATCTCCCTTAGGATAGATCTACAGGATAAGATCTTATAGGAAGGTCAAGAGGATGTCAAATACATGGAGATTATGCACAAGCTATGACACAAAAATGGTACAAGGACATGTGATGGTAGTAGTACAGGTAGACGTACAGGTGACTGTACAAATACATGTGATGGTACAGGTACAGGTAGTGGTACAAGTACATGTACAAGTATAGGTGAAGGTGGACAGGATGTGGATTATTTCCTTACAATAGATGGATTGGTCAAGTTCAGAGATAGGATATATGTGTTGGACAACAGTGAGCTCAAGAGGATGATCTTGAGAGAGTTTCATGCGAAACCATATTCAGGTCACCCAGGTTATCAGAAGACACTAGCATCAGTAAATATTTTCTACTATTGGCCAAATTTGAAGAGGGATGTAGCAGATTTCATGGCTAGATGTTTTGATTGTCAGCGAGTGAAAGGAGAATGTAAACATTCAGGTGGACTGCTACAACTGATCACTATTCCAAAGTTGAAATGGGAAGTCATTTCCATGGAATTCATTATAGGTCTGGTGAACATAGTGAGACACCATGATTCCATCATGGTTATTGTGGAAAGGTTCACAAAGGTTGCATATTTCATTCAAGTGTAGTATACATTCTCAGCTATCGATGTAGCACAAGTGTTCATTAGACATGTGGTCAGACTGCATGGTGTTCGAAAGAATATTGTTTCAGACAATGATGCAAAGTTAACTTCCAAGTTTTTGAAGGTGTTATTTGCAGGTTTAGGCAAAAATTTGGCCTTCAATAGAACTTATCATCTGTATAAAGATGGACAGACAGAGAGTGTCAAGAGGATATTGGAGTACCTTCCACTGGTTGAGTTCGCATACAACAATGGGTATCAGGAATCATTGAGGATGAGTCCTTTTGAGGCATTGTATGGGAGGAGTTGCAATACTCCTATCAGTTGGAGTGATCTAATTAACAAGGTGTTTATTGGACTAGATGTGTTGATAGACATGGAACACGAAATGCAGTTGATTAAGAAGAATCTAAAGGCAGCTCAGGATAGGAAGAAGAGCTATGCGGATTAGAATAGGTTGTTGAAGGAGTTGTAGATTATGGAACAGGTGTACTTGTGCATCAAATCGAAGAATATCTCCTTACAGATAGGATCATGTCCCAAGATGGCACCATAGTTTTGTGGACCCTTCAATATTATTGAGAGTATTCGTCCAGTAGCCTATCGACTTGCACAACCTCTGAAAGTGAAAGTCTGTGATGTTTTCCATGTGTCATTTCTTAAGAATTATGTTAAGGATGTTGATCATGTGATTGATTGGTTTGTATTTCGAGTTTAACCAAAACCGAGGAATCGAGCAAGTTAAAGTGCAATGGAATCACTTTGGGCTCGATGAAGCTACATGAGAGATGGTAGATCAAATGCGGGCTATATATCCTTCCTTGTTCACCGGTTGAGGCAAAGAAGTTTTGGCTTGGTGTTTTTGTGTGATTTTAGTATATTATTTGGTATATGTTTTGATGATGATGGTTTATGTACATATGTATATGGATGTAAATACTGCCATGAGATATTTTATAAAGCTCCAATAAGAGGTATGTGCGTCATGTCATTATGATGTTATGCTGTTATGTTTTCATGTTGGTTGCTTCTCAGCAGGATCATCATTGTAAATAATTCATCAAGCTAAGTTATAAAGCTCCATCGACAATATATTTTTCTTACAACATTTTTGTGGTTACAGGTGTTGTTGAACACTGAGGACAGTGTTCCCCCAAGGGGGAGGGTTCTGTAACAGCCCTGATGAAAATTCCATGCAATAAAAGTACTAAAGGAAAAATAATAACCACAAATGATGGGACACTTATTCCAAGTTGAATGTTGGGAAAAATGCTAGTGATGGGGATCACTTGTGATTGGTTATGGATAAGGAAATCGGCAAAGACAATAGCTAAGGCTTTAGAAATCAAAAATGGCATTTTGGTACAATTATTTATGTAAATGATGGAAATTAGGAGAAAAAGGAGGTGAAAGATCATAGGTTGCATGTGAGGAGGAGATTGAAGGAAAATAATGGAAAATGAAAAAAATAAATGCCTCATTCATAAAAAGTCTTTCGAGGATCAGTTGGTAACCTTTTTTCAGTTTAGTTTTGGAGTTCTCTCATTATTCTCTCTCTCATACTCTTAGAGACTTAGAGTTTTCTTGCAGCACTCTTCGAGGGTGTGGCATACTTGGAATCTTGGAGAAAGAAGGAAAGGGAAGAGTAGGAAAACTCAAGAAGGTATCAAGATCAACATCTACATAAGATTTTCTTGTAGGTACGAAGTTGCATGTATGTTTCCTTCACTAGTTTTGGCATCCATGGCATATGCATGTTGTTTGTTGGTTTTACTCTGTCATTGGCATGGAGGATGGCCACGATTGACAGTGGATTTCCTAGCCTCTCCATTTCCTAGATAACCATGGTGATTGTGGGTTCATTTTTCATTGTTGTGTTTTGGTTGGTTCTTATGTTCCCTTAGCTTGCGTTGAGTTATTAGTCCCATAGCCTTGGCTGGACAAATTCTCTAGAGATCTAGAACATCTTGGGTTGAGTTACTAATCCCTTAGCCTCGGTTGGACAAATGCTCTTGACCCCTTAGTGGGTTGAGTTACGAGTCCCATAGCCTCGGTTGGACAAATGCTCTAGAGCCAGGTAAAAGTTGTCCATTGAGTTACTAGTCCCATAGCCTTGGTTGGACAAAGGCTCTAAAGCCCTGGATGGATGGGATAAATACTGATTTGATGATGGTTTTGGTGATACTTGACCGTGAGGTGGAATCACTATTTGATGGGTTGAGGTGGATGGCCTTTGGAATCATTGGATGAAAATTGATTGATATGTTCTATGAGATCCCACATTCATGCTTAGAATATGGCATGGGGGTGAATGGCTGAAGAGAGATTTGGCTTAGCCATTCTATGATCAGGTGGAACATGGAAGTCCCATCTCAAGTTTAGATTTTGTAGCATTAATGAAATTTTATTTCTCCTTGTATTTCTATGAAAATTTTGATGGATTAGATCTGGGCTATATGGTTGTACTTCCATGATTATTTATATTTCTATTATGATGGTTATTTGTGTGTTTTATGATAGCATCCATGTATGACTTTCATCATGATTTGACTTGTAATTGAATGATCAATGTATCTATGACCTAATGGATGGAATGGCAATTGATGTGTCGAGGCATCAATGGTTCTTATATATTCTCAGCTAAGTATTAGACCCCTATGGTCATAACTAATATTTACACCTGTAGTTTAGACATTCACGATATGTTTGATGAAATGCATTTCATGGCTAGTAGGGGTCCAGTCAAGTTCTTGAACAAGTATTTTCTTTAGTACTGTTATTTCCATGTTATTTTACTAATATGAAGAGATGGTTAAATTCTCGACAATGACTTGGGATCTAGGCCTAAAAAAGTGGCTCAAATCCTAGGGTCATTGGCATAGCAATGACAAATTTGGTCTTTGGTCACTGCTAGGAAAACCTATGAGAGCAACTTTGCGTTTCTAGTTGCTATCATGCCTATAGCATGAGAGCGACCAAGGCTTACATTGTCTAAAATTTCAGTGGGAATCAAGGGCAAGTTTTCTAAAGTATTGGATTGGTTCCTGAGGGTCCTATAACTAATGTTGAATGTATGTATGGTGTGTTTCTATTAGTTCCACTTCCTTAACGTGACTTAAAAGATAAAATCATTTCATAGTTGCCTCTCATCGCATTTTTCCCCAGCTAGACAGTTACTTGGGTACATGTGGGAGGAAGGTGCTAGATCTAGGGAATTCACTGCAAACGAAGGCAAGGCACAAGTGTAGGTTCTTATGAATGGCATCACAAGGGAAATAGGTGGACTTGCAACACTAGAGGTTAGCTCAAGGGCCTTCATAGGCTTACCTATTATGGTATTATACCCTTACTATTATGGTATTATACCCTTACTATTCTACACTGCAAGGACTACTTTCTTTGTAGCAATATATGTTTTTTAAACAATTATTAATTTTGTAAATTCTAATGAATACAATGTAATTTAAGAGCCCCATATATGACTCATCTTATGTGTTGCATATCATTAAAATGGATATTTATGACTTTAGAGTGAATTGAAACTAATCATGTTCTACGGCTATACGAGTTTACACTTTATTTTAAACAAATTTGTTTTTTACAAATAATAATCTCATAGATAATATAAATCACCAAAAATCTATGACGACATAAATTTATAAATATTTAGTTTAAATGAACTACATCATAGGATTGAGAACATGGATACATGAAATTCTATTTAATCATGGTAATAAAAAAATTAAATATAGAGTAAAACATAAGAGCATTAGTTTATTCCCCCCTCAAAAATAATCGTTCATTAATGAATATTTTATCCCCTCCCCCTCAAGTTTTGGAAAAACATTGGATCCACACCTTTTCAATGATCTAGGTATGATTTATTTTTTTGGGCAACACTTTGACCTTTGCTCCTCATTGTTATATTGCATTAATTGTTTTTTTTAGATGGTCAGGTTAGATAAGCCTTCATCCTTCACTTGTTTGGTTTTCACTTTCTTAAGGTTTTTTATTTAATTGTGTATTTTAAAATTGCCCCCTTTTGTTGTGTTTTTCCTCCTTTGTTTAAACCATGCGTTCCTCCTAATTTCTAGATTAGAATATTCTGCACCTATTTCACTTGATCAATTCATCACTATTTGAAAATCAACTTGAATTTCCAATTTGATAACTCCTTTCACCAACTTTTTTGTGGAATACGTCCATACATTGAGATTGTAATTTATATCAAATTGGGTCTTCCTTTCAATAAATTTTGCATTTGGGGGTCCCAATTTAAAAATCAGCCCCAGTCTCCAAATAAATCTCTGCTTACTCTTTAAACTATTAAAATATTTTCTAAGTTTGAACTCCTCTTTTGTAACATTGGTTGGAATGTCTCTTTCTTCTTTCTAACCTTTTCTCCATTTCTAGCTTTTTTTGTTTGTTTAATTCAACCAAGTCAAAACAATTTCGAAATCCCAATTTGTTAATAAGACCCAATGCCCAAATTAGATGTCCTTTTCACTTAGTTTATGTTTCCATTCCTCAGTTTGGAAATTGGCCTTGATTTCAAGATCAACCCCTCTCATCACCATTCATGCCACATGGACCATACATACTTTTGACCTCATTCGATGTTCTTTTATTTATTATATTCTTTTTATAAAAGAATGATGATTCATTCCAGAGTTCCATGTCCTTGATAAATCAAGAGCTATATGTCCTTGATAAATAAAAAAATGTGAACTGGATCCTCCAACCACAAAAATGATATAACCTTTTTTTAATAATTCAGTGATCACTCCAGAATTCGAAATCAATCCTTCACTTTACAAATAATAGTGAAAAAAATTCCCAATTTTGAAATTGGTTTCCTTTCCTATAAATATGTGCTTACATGTGTGAAATCAGTTTCCAAACTCTTCACACATGTGAAACTATTGTTACACCTATGGAACAATCTATGTACTCTTCACATTATAAACCATTTTTAAGTTTGATTGTGATCATGACTCTCCTTTGTGAATGTTAGTGGCATGTCACTAATTCTCAATTGGCCCTAATTTTGAAATCAACCTCCTCTACGTAAAGCCATTTACCAAGTTTATGATAAACTCCAACATCAAAATTGGGCATGTCTTTGTCGAAAAATAGTGATAAGGGGTCCCAGTTTTCTGATCATCCTTGATTCATTGAATATTCTCCATTCAGTTTCAAGCTCTTCACAAATGTGACATCATTATAAAAGTTTCAATTCAAATGTTAATGTATTCATGTCACCTACATATTAATTTTATTTTAAATTATGTGTTTTGGCCCAATTCAATAGCACCAGAACTTGAATCATCACCCTTTCAAACTTATATATAAATGACATTTTCTCTCAATATTTTTTTATTTAAAATTTTGAAGTTGAGCTCAAAGCTCATTTCTTGAAACAGTTTGTGTGTTTAATCAATGATTGGAATCACCTCTAAGCATTTAAATTTCATAACAAAATTAGGAGCATTATTGTTATAACCCAAAAAGATTTCACATATCATTATAGGTGATTACAAAAAAATGTCATTAATACACCGAGACAAATGTCATTCATGACACTTAATGCATAGCCTACAATATCTTCAGAAAACATTCCAAAATGGGATGTTATTCCTTCATGCAAAGTCATAGAGCAATTTTTGTGTTATTCAAATGATTGTCCCGTCGATAGTTTCATGGATCCATAGAAATCCATAACGGATTAACAAATGATGTGAGAATAATGAATATCCCATCAAAAGGAAAGCATAAAGTGTGATCTAGGCCAAGTGAAAGCTCTATGAAATTTAATGATAAATACTACAACAACTCCCTTTCATGCATGGGACAAAACATTGAACTTAAGCATCATTCACACCATGAACTAAGTTCAATGAAGCTTTAGAAAAAGCTATAAGTAAGAGAAATGGCATACCATTTGCTAAGATAATTTTCATTTAAATTTAACCCACATAAGTTTGAAGAGAATTCCCAAGAATCTTTACGCTCCATTATAGCAACATTTTTTCCTTCAAGAGTTGCTTCACCCTTATGAATGCTTGGAAACTTCTTGTAGTGAGAAAGATTAGTACAAAATTAATCAAAGAACCATTTCCTGGAATGTTTGTATAGGACTCACAAGTTCCATCAAAACATCACATGTTGTCTTATTCAAGGCCCTTGACCTTCTCCATTGGATACAAAAGGCGTTTGATTCCAATTTTTTTGTTCCTATTATCTATGATTGTTTCTTCTTTATAATATAATGCATGTTACCTTCCTATTCTTCATGTATGTAATATATTTTCCTTTGAAATCACTACCCGCGATCTATTTTTTAGCTGTAAGTTAGTGTCAATCTCTTACAACAAAGTGCTTTTGGTTATCCCTCTTGGAAAAAAACACACTATAGAATTGGCAACTCAACACTCAATGATCAAATTCATTTCATCCCTTATTGGTTGGAAATCCTTCTTCACTAGAAATTGTTCTCTAGGTAACCATGAGGAATTAAACAAACCTTAGAACCATTTTCATCGGATCTATGTTGTATAATTTTTATTAATTTTCTCATTCATAGTTGGTTTGCACCATTGTTAAAGAAGCAATCACCTGATTCATGCAATACCCAATTTTTCGGTTTGCGTGATTTTTACTTTTGTCTCTTAGTAACCCACATGAATATACATAATTGTAATTTTTAGATGATGTTTTCTCTACTTTTTGAAGGTAGGTTTCCACTATTAATTTCCTACACCTCCTTAATTTTGTAGTTTCACTATTTACTCATCCCTACAAGCTTAAGTAGGACACATAGTGGATAAAAGGGATTAAAAGGAACCATTTATTTCCTTCCTTGCACCACATGGATGACCATATTTGACAACATTTGAGTTAATAAGTTAAATTACATTTAGGTAGTTTTTATGTCAATACTAAAAGAGAAACCTTCTATCCAAGTATGCTCTTCACCTCACACATTTTTTTATATTGGTGAATCAAAAAGTGTTTCAATAATCCTCATCTCTCTTCTTAAGTAGATAAAAAACTACACATACTTTAATTTAGGAAGGACATAAAGTCGCCCATACATGTGTACATATTTTCTTTCATGCAATGTTACAATATCTTATAGTTTAATTAGAAAATCAATACGAATCCATCAATATCGACATTTTTTAATTAATATATATGTGATTAGCATAATTGAATTGAACACGTTGATTATCAAATACTGCAAGTTATTTTAAGACTAATTTTGATGAATATGCTCTTTCCTTTGCACTGATAAGTGATCTTATGGAATCAAAATGTTGATTAATATCTACAAGAAACTTGATTCATTCAAAAAATAAGTTAAAATGAGTTGGAATATCATCTCAACTCTAATACTCTTTAAAATGAAAGTTAATTCAACACACTAATTGTTTTTTTCCATGATATTGGAGTCTAAGTTATAATCTTACAATCATTAACACTACGAATCCAAGTATCACAACAAACTCCTTTGCCCAACAAAATAATAAATAATGGTAAATCAACACATGTATAAATATACATATCTTTTTACAATTTTTAACTACCCAACTTCGTTATATTAACAAACTAATAATAGAAATGTTTAGGACTCCCGTAACAAGGATAATGGTCCTCATACATCCACTGATACAAGACAACAACTCGTACTTGGTGTCAATAGCTATGACAACAAAACTACCTCAACAACTTACACTAACCTCTAGTTTATGTAGCATGCTCCCGTATATTCTCTTGGTCGTATCATGAACACATCTACCCAATCCTTCATCTCACGATTTGCGACAACACCTCTCTACATCTATCAATGAACTAGATACAATAGGTCATTGAACATAGGTCCAACTACTCTCTAGATTATCGTTAGTCCTTCAACACATTAACACATAGAGACTCATTTCAAGTTGTTCACAACTCCAATTGTTAACAACTCTTAACTTCCCGCTGCTAGTCATCAACTCGTTTGGGACTTCTTTCCAACTATTTTCTCCTTAGTACTTCAAGGACATAACTCTTAGGGACTTCTTCCCACTAGTGCCTTCTTCTAGTCCCTAACGAAGACACACTTAGGGCATGGAGAATTTCCACCTATCACTATCAAAAGTTCTTCTCCAACAATGAACTTGGGCTGATGTAATCTGCTCCCTTGACCTCCTTCCCTTGTCCTTCAAGGATCATTACTAAGCTTACAATTCTTCACCCTTCTCATAGTTATGAAAGCTCTTCTTCTCAACTAATCTAGGGATACTAAGACCATCTACTTATTTCCCTCCTTATAGCCTTACGATGACCTTCCAATTATGTCCTAATTAGGATCTCATCCTCTAACAGTGAAACAACTTGAGAATATCAATCATGTACCTTTATCTTCACTTCAGTGCTATTGTATATTGTTGTAACCATGGCTTCACAGTCAGTGCTTCTAATAGTCCTTGTTATCCTTCTCCAAATGCTCCCAAATCCTTCCTATAGTTGCATCCTTCATTCCTTAATAAATTTATCCCTTACGCTACCTTTAGGAATGGCTTTATCCTTGTTTTAGGCCTTTAGGCCCCTCTAAACAACCACTACATGCATCTTCCCCTTCTGCACTCTACCATAGGGAATGTGCCCTGCATAAATAAGGAATGTCAGCTCAATAACTTGCACAAACAACCCAGATATATCCTCAACTACTCGACCTTCTATGTCATCCTTGGATCTCCCAAACAATCATGAGAATTTTCCCTAAACATTTCATCCTCTTATTTTTTTAAGCTCCAAGTTCTGAGGCCCTATTTTAGAGGTATCCTCCTTCTTTTCATTTCACTTGGATGATCTCCAATCTTTCCTTTACTAGGACACCAATGTTGCATTATTTCTCTTATTGAAGACATTTTCTTTCAACCCTCCAAATTACTTTAGATATTGGTCAAAATTCTTTGTGGAACTCAACCATATCTAGGGCATCCTACAAATGCACAAGAAAATTATTTTATTACTCCATAGACCTCCATTTTACTAGGATCTACTGGATATTATTGTAACCTTTCTTAGGGAGCTTAGTAGACTACTCGACCTCCTAAAACAATTCTTCCCCCCACCTACAACTACAACAAAATACCATGACCTGCAACAAATAATTTACCACTATTTTGTGCTTAGAAGAATCAAATGAAATATCAGCATAGTCTTCTACAAGACCTCCTATCCTTGTTGCCTCTTTCTACCTAAGGCAATCACAAGAATAGACCTGAAACCTTTGTCCTTCTCTCAGTTGTTCAAGCTACTAGGGTTGCAGCTCCTTGAGAATATTTTTCCTCCTATTTCATACTTCACATGAGGAATAAATTCCATGATTCATGAGGAATGAGGCTCTTCCTCACTCCTATATATGATTTTCTCTAGGGTGACATCCAACCTATCAAGAAGGGCATGTTTTACTAAGGTCGACTTGATCTAAGGACAAATTCACCCACATAAAAGATTAAAAATTAATATCTAAATTTCTACATGGGCTCTCTTGGTGCTTGAAGTTTCCCCTTGCTCCTCTAAGGGTGCACTATCATCTCTAAGTTCCATGTCATTAAATCAGTGCACGATTTCACACCCAAAAGCTTGGGTACAAATCCCACGCACTTGTGTTCTTAGCCCAAGTGAACTTATGAAGCCAATTCATCCACAACTCTCTAGCCTAGGGTTTGGAGTACCTCCCAAGATACAAACCTCAACACTAATCCTCCATATCAAGGGACCATAAAGAAATGTTGTATATTGGTTAGGACTTTGGGGATATGCATCCAAATAAACCCATTAGTTAATATCATTTGAAACAGAAAAGATTTATTTTAGGTAACTTTAAATACTTCATTGTCTATTGTCCAAAATTGTAATGGCAAGAATAAACCCATGAAGGGGTAAGGACAAGACCTGAAAATTGTGAACCTCCTTCAGTCTCACATCTCTAGATTAGGGTTCTAAGTCAAAGGTTAGCACCCATAAGCTAATATTCTATTGCCCACTCTAGATTAAGGTAAATTAGTGGAAAAATAATACGGTATATAACCAAAGCGGTGGTTGTGCGATGCAACTATACGTAGACTTTGAATGGTTATTAGGAACATCTCCCACCACTCCATAATGCACTGTAGTAGCCCTCATTATAACCCTTATTTCAATCTTCAGTACTTTTCTTCTTGTGAATCTGTGGCTCCTTGTTGAATTTTGTTTGAAGGCCTAGTTAATTTTTGAGTGGAAGGATGTTAGGTCTCATAGGGCTTCATACTTTTTTGGTTGTTCTTATTTTCACTAAAGAAAAATATTATGAAAATTAATCAAAACATTTGAAATATATGGGGATTAAAGAAATATTAACATAAATTTTATTTTGTTTGGTTTAACTCTTTGACTCAACCAATTCCTTTTCCCAAAAACACTTGAATCCTCACCCACTCAAGAAAGCACATACTTTAGAACAAATTAAGAATAATAAGGATTTCCTCATACCTTGATGTTCTCGATGTCTATAAGGCCTCCCACAACTATTGGGAGGTGTCCTTGTTCTTATTTATTTTTTATCTTTATATATCCATTAACCATCATTGATTAATACTACATTGTTAGTATCATTAATATTAGGAGTAACTTTTCTTAGTACCACCTTCCCTTCCATTAACCTTCCTTCTGACAGAGTTACTAGTCATCAAGCTCAAGTTATGGTAGCTCCCACTCCTAACTTTCCATTTATCAATTCAATGAATTCCCTAGATCTAACGAAACACACGATTACCATATCACACATAATTTAGAATGCGCACCCATTCCCACCAAGATCCCTTCATATATTATAAAATTCAAAGGGAAACTAGGGTGTGACCCAACTAACCACATTATAACCTTTCATTTTTAGTGTTCCTTAAAAAATATCATTTAAGACATGATTCATTTAAGACACTTTCAACAGACCTTAATTAACCCCTTAGCCAAATGGTATGATAGTAAGACAATTAGTGCTCACAAAAACCTTTCATCCCAATCTAAGGCCTTTCTCACTTTTTCCCAGTTACTAGTATGTCATGACATAGGACTAGAAATTCTCACTAAGTTTATACAAAACTCATCTATCCATAGAAAGGATTACATCCACAAATGACGTAGATGCCACAATGTCTACAAAATTGAAGTTTCTCTTAAGCTTCTTTTAGATTTCTTCCTCAAGTATCTTTTTCCAAATAGAAAATGGTGTTTTTATTAGCATGCCTAGAATGAGGAAGAATCCATCATAAAATATCAATATTTTGAGCTTGCATATGCTCAATTAGGGTACCTGTATACAATCATCTATAATTCTTCTCACCCACAACCGTTCAACCAACCCAAATCATGGGTGTCTAATTGTGTTGATGGACTCAAATCCATCTTGCAATTCAACCCATATGGAGAAACTCCTCCTTCGTATGGTAATAACACTTGTGAGAGTTATTATGGGCCACACTCAATATTCCCAAACATGGTAGGGTCATGATATCCTCCATATGGGTGATAAGGAGGCATCAATCTAACTCACTTATTATATATATTCCTCCTCATAGAATGCTAAGTGTCCCTCCCATACATTTCCCTTTATATTGCATACTTCAAACTAATGATAAGATGTTCACATCATACAATACTGATGGAAACAACCCCAAATATATGCTTAATACCCTTTTACTGGTCCACTTTAAAACAAACCTATAACCCCATACCTTTGTATTAACCCAAGAATTAACCAAAGAGACCCAAGCACATAAAAGACTTGAATTATCTCAAACTAAATTAAAAAATTCAAACAAATGAAAAAACTTTTTATAGAGCTAAGAAAGAGGGATTAACCAAGGCAAAGCAAATTAAAACCTACCCCACTTAGATATGGATTGTAATGTTGAGAAATGATGGAGCACCACCTGTCTATAAATAGAAAATTTCATTTGTAGAAGCTTGAGGAAATCAATCCTACCAATGAAATCATGTCTTGTGAGGCCTACAAGGCTACCCTAATAATGGATGAGACACCAAGGTTATATGTCACCTCTATAGCGAGTGTAAAACCATGGTGCTATCAGACATTGAATGTCTCTACAATATAGTTGAAATGATCTACAAACTTTTTGCATTCCGCATTGTAAGCACTCATATTCTAAGGGATCCTCATTCCACTCCCATTCCTGCCACCCCTACTCAATAATTGTCATTAATGGTCACCTAAAGTGAGAGAGGCATAGAAATTAATATTATCTGTGTTAAGTATTATATTGTATTATAAAATATTGGGAGCATTTTATAGTCAACAAAAATATTATAAAAGTATTATCAATTTAATGAGAAAAACAAATCATAAATTAGAATAGTAATATAGCTTAACTTTATAAAAGATATGAAGAAAACACTATTTGAACATATTATATTGAACATGTTAATATTCCACTAAACTTTGATCTTTATATTATTTTTATTACTCTGAATAGATATTTTTTACTAAAAAATTATAATCATATTTACCTACAATAATTGTGGATGAAATATTTTTGTCTATACATTTATTTAATAACATTAATATTATGTTTGTAGCTAAATTATTTAGCATCACCTTAGGTTTAACACTATATTATTAAAGTTTAATATACATTATCAGAAGTTCTAATAACATTAAATTGTTTACTATTATCATAATTTTAATTAATAATATGGTCAATTTTGTATATATTTTAATCAAAGGTTAATATAAGAAGTTGGCACTATTTTAAAGTTTATGAGAGAAAACAATTTATAAATATAATTTTATTTTTACCATGTTAGCCATGAAGGCTTTGTATAAGTATGTGAGCTTCAATAAAATAAAATAATAATAAAATTAATATCCACACTCCAAACAAAAATAAAAATAACCATATAAATAAAAAGAAACTACAATATTCAATTACATAGTTGCATTAAGGAAAAATATGTTGATGTTATTTACAGAGCGTATGGCTGTTTGTTTCCAAACATTTGTATATTCCTTGAGAAACATTCTACCTAGGAACTTTTCTATCCATATAAAGTAGAGAGGCCGAGATTGCATCGGTTATGTAATATGAAAATTTTCCCATTAGCAAACACACCATGGTTTCCTTCGTTTCTCTATAAAAAAAAATACTTCACCCAAGTAGTTCAATGAGATATTATATAGTTGATCATTAGAATCCCAATTCTAATTCTATGTCTTGAGTAACATGGTCAAATTTCTTGTCTACAACTGCAACAAACAATTTTTAAACCATTACGATATAGAGCTACTATCTCCATAATTAATATGTGCCTTATTTTTATACCAGTAGGATGAATCTTCCTTTTTAAGTTATTAAGCTCACTATAATATGAGATTGAATATTAATATCAAAGATTTCATATTAATATTATTAAATTTGGTAACTTTGGATTAATATAAAATTAAATTTGATATTATTATATATATAAAAATATATAGGATATATATTAATTCCAAATATATATGGGGAAGAACAAAGACATAGAGGGATAGAGGTAGAGAGATAGAGGCACTAAGAAGGGGGAGATGGATAGAGAGTGAGGGAGAGAGGAGAGGAGGGAGGAGAGAGAAGGAGAAGAGAGAGAGAGAGGGAGAGAAGGAGAAGAGAGAGAGAGGGAGACATAGAGATGGAGTGGGGAGATAGAGAATGAGAGAGGGAGTGAGATAGTCACAGAGGTTGAGGGAAGGGAGAGGGAGAGAACAATAAAGTGATAGAGAGAGAAAGGTGGAGAGAGAGGGGCAGTGACAAGAGAGATATGGAGAGAGAGTGTATATGTTTTGGGTTGAGATAGAGAGACAAAGGAGAGAAGTGGTGGGAAAGGGGGAGAGATAGGAGAGAGGGAGGGAGATAGTGATAATGTTAGAGAGACAAAGAGATGGGGAGGAGCGAATGAGGGAGGTGGGGAATAAAAGAAGGGAAACTTGAGAGAGAGAAGGAGAGATGGAGGGAGAGAGAGGGGCAGTTAGATGGGGAGAGGGAGGGAGGAGAAAAGAAAGACATAGAGAAAGAAACCTGGAGAGAAAGGGAGTGATAAAGGAGATATCAAGAGAGAGTGAGCAAGAGTGAGAGAGGCGGGGTGACAAGGGAGAGAGAGAGAGATACTTTTACAAAAGGTGAATATATTGGATGTATAAATCCATGAATATTTTTTTTTTCACTAAAATAGATGTATTAAGAATTGTCAAAGACCTTTTGGAAAAAATTGTGCACATGGTTACCCCATCCAATGTTTTGGGCGGAAACTCCACCCATCATCACAAACTAGAAAGCAAACAAATGCACTGATTTCAATGTAAATTTAGATTCATAATCCAATTTCACTGATTTCATTGGATGCATTGATTTCAATGCAGATGTTGATCTCTAATAATATTTCATTGTTTGCACTATATGCATTGATTTCAGTGTAGATGTTGATTCCTAATCCTATTTTATTGCTTGCACTATATAAATTGATTTCAGGTAGATGTTCATTCCTAATCCTATTTGATTTATTTCACTATATGCATTGATTTCAATGTAGATGTTGATTTCTAATATGATTTTATTTCTTGCACTAGATGCATTGATTTTAGTGTAGATGTTAATATATGATTTTATGTAACTAGATGTATGATGTATATTAATTTCAAAGTAAGTAGATTAAGAGTGTGCATTGATTTCAACGTAAGCACAAAAAAATTATTGAGGATATGTATTGATTTCTTTGTTATAGTGATTCAAACATAAATAAAAGACTTGAATTTCCATCTTAAATGAAATATTCACTTACCTGAAATGTTTGCTTCTTGAAATTGTAAACTAGTTCTAATTGACTACATTTTTATATTTCCCATATCCATCATTTAATATTGTTATTCATTTTGCGTTCAAATGAGGTAACAGCAAAAAAAATAAAAAAAATAAAAATAAAAAATAAAATAAAAAAATAAAAAATAAAAAAAATAAAATAAAAAATAAAAATCAAATAAAATATAAAGAATTAAAAATATTAAAAATTAAAAATTAAAAAAAATTAAAAAAATATAAATAAAAATAAAAAAAACCATTGAAACTCTTGGTTTTACATTCATAAACAAATGATTGACTTTGAAAAAAGCTACTATTAATATTGGAGAGCAAGAGAAATAAGGTATGACATTTACAATAGTAGCTCAAGTTAAAGATTTAAATTCTCTATGATTTCAACCACCCTTTTCATTTGATCATTTTGAAAAGATAGAGAAACTAATAGGTGTGATAATATGTTATGAAACCATCTCACAAGAATATAGAAAACATAGGTCAATGACTTAAAAATTAGCCTCTTTGAGGGGGAAACCTCCTTTATATTACACAAATGAACAATGCTTGGATGATATAAATGCCAAGACCTCCTTTCGATATATAGGAGTCTAAGGGGACATAATATAATTAGAGTCGACATAACAATAATATATAAGGGCACAACAATAACAATAGTTGTCTTCTATGGGGCGCAATAATAACAATATGGGGACTACATGGGAACAACATTATAATAAGGGGTTTGCACTAATAACAATAGGGGGTTACACTAGTAGTATAGGGACCTAACATTCCCCTGTCCTTCAAAAAATTGTTGTCCTCAACGATTGAGTAGTTCTGGATGCTTCTATATAAAATTATCATCCTCCCATGTCGAGTCTTCAGCGGGTAAGTTCTTTCAGTTGATGAGATACTCTAAAATTGATTGATTTCGTAGTTGTCAGGTTCTTGTTTCCGTGACTACCTCGAGTTCCAATATGATTTTTCCTTCCTCGTCAAGTTCTGACAATATTGTTTTAACTAGGAGCTTGTCACCTAGAACCTTCTTTAAGCATGAAACATGGAAAACTAGGTGCACGCTAGAAGATGCAGGAAGATCCAATTTGTATGCCATAGAACCAATATTTTGTAGCACCTTGTAAGGACTATAGTACTTTGGTGATAATTTATTATCCTTCTTAGCTTGCTAGAGGGACATTTTTTTATATGGTTGTATTCGTAAAAATACCCAATCGTGTATATCAAAACTTCTTTCACTACGATTTTGATCTACCTATTATTTCATTTGATTCTGCGCAAAAGTGAGGTTATCCTTTTTCTTCTTGATACGTCCTTCTATATTGAGAGTTTGATGAGTGGTAATTCTTGCCAATGAATTAAAAGATATGGTCCATTCATTTCTCCTTTCTCTAGGGTTGGTTGCTGGTGTATATCCTCTTCTTTTGACGTTTCTTAATCCTTTTCTTCCTCCTTTTCACAATCAATATAAAATAATTTCATCTCAACACACTTATGGCCTTTACTATTTTGTTATCACAACTATAACAAAGGTCATTTCTCCTTTTTCTTCCAATTTTTGTGGTGTCAAACTTGTAGTTTGTGGAAGGCTAGGAGCAACAACACTTCCATCTTTATAATTGTGAGGGGTAGGATTTATTGTTCCCATAATTTTCTTTCAATTTTTCTTTCCAACCTGAATGCCTTCTCCAATGAATCAGGTTCCCAAAGGTGAACCTCATGTTGAATGTTATCCTTTAAATTCCCTATGAATACATCAATCCTCTGCTTCTATGCAATATCATTTACCCTTATATTCAATTTTTGGATGTCGTCAATGTGCTCTGCCATTGAACCCTTTTCTTTCAAATTTATCAATTGGCTGAATAAGTGTTTCTCTTTGTATCCTCATAATGTGTTATCATTTCCTCCATGAAAATTGACCAGGTGACAAGTGGTTTATGAGAACAAAGCCCTTTATACGATAAAAAATGATTTGGTTCTAAATATAAAGATGTAGTACATACCTTTTGTAATAGTTTCACATCATCTAGATCAATATATTTCTCCATCTGTAGTATCCATGTTATGGGATCCTTGCCATGAAAATTCCTCATATCGATATTTGAAATATGGTGATTCTTTAATCGAGTGTTACATTCTATGAAATGACAATTAACATTTATTTTTTTCTCATCATGAGTTTCCTCTATTACCTTTTCATCATTAGGATGCCTTTCTTGTAACATCTTTGTCCCACCTTCCTTCAAACCTTCCATGTATTTCTTCAAATATTCAATGTATTTCGTCAAATATTCCATGGCACATATACAATTATTTATCTTAGCTTCGATCGCATTATTCAAATCATCCATCCAATTTTGCTTACTAGGTGTTTCTATTTTCTTGATCTTAGTCATTATTTTTCTTGCTTTTAGTATGTCAATGTTGAATCTACTGTATCTCTACAATTGTAAATCTCTAATGTCTAGAATTGTGAACTTTGGTAGCCCTCTAAGTCCTCTTTCCAACCCCTCAAGTCTTATCAAGATTGGAATCTCCAAAGAAGAGTTATGCTAAATCTCCCATGATGACCTGATTATACACTGGTTCAATAGAGTGAAAATGTACAAAGTTACACATGTCATTGTTTCGACCTTAGGACATGTAAGAGAAACACAAAAAACTACAGGCCATCCTATTTTTGTAACATTTGATTAAATATAAATATGATGCTTAGAGAGAAAGTTATGATGATTTTCCTGAGGTCACTTGTTTGGGATGTAATTAGGGAGACTACAAAAAACCTTAATGTCTTGGACCATATATTAGAAAATATAGTGAACCAAGATCTAAAATTTGGACCTGAGGTTCATCAATATTTCAACTCAAATGGATTTTAATTTCAGAGTCTTAACCTTTGTAGAAGAACAATTATAGTGCAAATTCCATGATGACCTATTTGCAATGGAATTATGGAGCTTGCAAAAACCCTAACTTCCTTAGTTCATATCTCCAAAAATATAGTGGGATAGAATTTGAAATTCAGACCCAAGGTTCACAATTATTTTGAATCAAATGGGTTTTAGCTTTAGAATCTGAAACTTCCCAAAGGAAACATTATATATAAAATTCAACGATGACATTTTTGGAGCAGCGAAACCCTAGAATCCAAAGCTTTGATACCAAATGCTATGAAACTAGCTCACAAAAAGATAGAAAAGATAGGTCAATGACTTAGGGGAAACCTCCTTCACATTACACAAATGAACAATTCTTGGATGATACAAATGACAATACCTCCTCTCTATATATAAGAGTCTAAGGGTCATAATATAATCAGAACTGACATAATAATAATAATATAAGGGCACAACAATAAAAATAATGGTCTTCTATGGGGGCACAATAATAACAATATGGGGACTACATGGGAACAACGATATAATAAGGGGGTTGCACTAATAACAATAAGGGGTTACACTAGTAGTATAGGGACCCAACATAATAAGAACAATAGAAGAAAATAGCTTGATATCAATCACATTCTTATTATTTGCATTTTCTATCATTTTACACTCATTCATTATCACTTTGCATTCAATATTTTCTTCATATCACATCTAAATGATATGATCACTATATTTGTTATTAAATGTATTAATTATTTCATTTTGTTAATAAATAAACATTGTTACATTGATATCATGTAAATTTTTAAAGTATGATGTACATCTAAAAAATATACATAATAATGATAATCTGGAATGTAACATTGTTTCCCCCATATCAAACGACCTTAGATCCATCTAACATTGGAGCTATCATGTATCAATAAGGATCAAATACCTCGAGCTGCAAACATTTCTTCAAGTTCTACATTCTAAAAAGAAGGTTTTCACCTCGAGGGATTTGATCCCTCTTGACACATGATAGATCTAGTGTTAGATGGATCT
>APFE031212771.1:8463-49666 GCA_000404065.3 Pinus taeda | reverse complement strand
GACTTCTTGTTGGACCCTGGGAGGAGCTTGTACAGTGTCAAGGCAAAGGTTGTAAGGTTCTTCTCTTTTGAATTAACACAATCAAGCTCATTTTTCTCAACAAGTATCTCATGTTATTTGTTTCATGGACTCCTTGACTTTCATGTTAAATATGTTTTATAATATTGGTTATTCAGGTGCTATTTAATCGTTTGCCTTTTTTGTGTTTGCAGGTTTGCGATAAAGGAACTTACTTGGATCAAAGGAGCAAAGGCATCCCCAAACTTGCGTTGGACATGAGGTAGGCCTTAACATTTGTTTGCCATTATTTATAAAGCACATTTAGAGAAAGATAGTGTCTGGTTGGTTTGCTTGTCATTAGGTCTTCTTTAGATTCTAGGAAGGTCTATATTGTCCGCAAGATCGACTCATTCCGCGTGACAAGCCCAACAAATTTAAATACAATGTTGTCATAACAGAACCAGATGATATTGCTGTCCCAAACCCGCATCAGGTAACTGTAGAGGATATATCAGACATTCAGCCTCCTATTGATCAGCCTCTATCTCCCTCTCCCTCAAAAGAAAATCTGAACGACACTCCAAAAAATCTGCCAAAAACAGAAATACCACAAACTGTCATTCATCATAACGTTGGCATTCAAAAAGAAAACACCGAGAACACTCTTGACAAGGAAAAATCGGCTACTGCATATGCAAGGATTGCATTGGATAAACCATTTAACTTAGAAGCAGAAATTGGAAAACTCAAGATATCCATTCCCCTCTCAGAACTTGCCAAACATGATGTTCCTATGTTGTGTTCTTCTATAGCAGCATTTAGAGGCTCCATTTTTGGCCTTTTGGGCACGTCATTGTCATCAAACATGTCTTCTAATGAGCTGATGTCATACAAACCAGAGAGCAAGTGTATGACAGAGCTCAAATTTTGCAAGAGAAACTCAAAAATATGTTTGATAAGAAAGCTAAAGCAGAGGATTTCTGGGTTGGCAGCAAAGTTCTAAGGTGGGACTCACGAAGAGAGGACAAGGGAAAACATGCAAAATTCGATTTTTTGTGGAAAGGTTCGTACATTATCAACGCTGTGCAAGGCAATAACACATATTTCCTCAAATCTCTAGATGGCAGCACAACTAAAGAAGGCCCTGTTAATGGCCGAATGCTAAAACATTACCATGATCCCTTTTGATTAAGAAAGAACAGGCGGTGTTATTTTTTGTACATAAATGTTTGTATATATCAGCGCTTTATTTTATTTGGTAAAAGTCTGGTTGCCAAAGCACGCAGAAGAAAGCAGGCAGTGCTTCACAATTTACTAGCCAATCAGTTGAGGGAAAGTGTTGTTTGTGGTCCAAGATTTCAAATTAATCTAAACACTCAGCACTAAGAAGTTTTCAATGCACAACAACAACAGAAGATCAAGGCAATCTGACATGTTGTTCTTGGCTTTTCATAAGGAGAAGCCATCCCCAAGTGGAGCCACTGTTAGCCTCCTGCTGCAGCATGTTACTCATATTTCATGATCGACATTTTTACAGGCCAAATATGTCATACTTTGCATCCTGCAATGCTCCATATTTGCTAACAGTCACCAGAGAAAGAGGCCATGAGAGTGTGTTGCTCAGAGTGCAACTGCTGCATTCCAATTTTGAAGAATTATTCCATTTTCGTAGAATTTTCAGCTAAAGGGAGGTCCAAACAGCTTAATCTTGGTCTCCCTAGGTTTCAATTTCCTGTTTTTAGAATATAGAGAATAAATAATCTGTCCAAACAGCTTAATCTTGGCAGATTCTTAGATAGGAAGAGAATCAAAGGAGCCCAACTGCTTAATCTGGGCCCTTGGAAGAAATAAGGGTAGTTTGTAGATAGGAAGACAGAAAAATAAAAAGTTGAAAAGCTGGGTCTGCAAGTCTAAGTGCACCCAAACCAAAAAGAAGAAAACATGTTAGGTTAGTAGGCTGGGTAGGTAATTTTGAGGTTGCAGAATGATTGGTTTGTGATCAACTCCACATTTTCAAGTATTATATTTATCCAGATCACAGTTATCAGGCAGTTCCTATTTGAAGTACTTCAGGCGAGGCATGACTAACTTCCCCTTCTTCCTCTTCCCTAAATCATTTACTAACTTCCCCTAAAGAGGTCAAGATCTGCTTGATATCTCTTAGTTTCATCATTTTCCATATCATTTGCCTTGATAAAGATCTGCTTTATCCAAGGAGGGTACATATTTTCTCCGCAAAGTTCTATCTCCCCTTTAAAGCCTAAGACCTCTGAAACTTAGCGCTTTCTTGTCATTTTCATATTAACTCCTGACATTATTATGTAAATCCCTATATATTTCCCTTCCCCCTACTAAACTATGGTAATAATTCCCCTATGTAAATATCCCTTTCCTCTGGTTGAAACATAACCATAAGTATCTCCTTGGGAATTACTAAGTCACCTGGATCTTAGTAAGAACCCTCATCTCTGCATAAATTTCTCCCCCGAGGTGTTTGGACTCCTTCCAAAACACAAAAACCCCCCTTCAAATGCATTCACAAACCACCACGCATTTCATTTTTGGAATTTATTAATAGTTGATTAATAAATAACCAACGTGCCAAACACATTACACCATTTTCTAAAGTTTGAAACCCACCCGCGGCTGCAAATATTAAAGTTTATCGTGCATGCACCTTAATTAAACCCCGTGCATCTTCTCCTCCCGACCACCATCGGATCAGCCCTCCCAGATCCGACAGCTCTTATGCATATCGGGCGCCCTCTTGTGAGTGTTCGTTAGCACCCAATGTCCGACGGTTTTACCGACGTACACCGGGACAGCTGGAGGCATCCCATTGCATCGGGCCGCCCCTGACAAAAACCACCTCCATACCAAAGGCGATCCGATGCATACCAAAACCGCCCTCCCCTCGCGTAACAGGAGCGCCGCGTCACCCCGCCACATCGCCTCTACCCTACCCCTTCCTGCCTGCGCCTGGCTCACGTCACCCTGCCACCATGTCCCGCCACATCATCACCCTGTTGTACTGCCACATCACCCTGCTGACGTCATCATGCTGACGTCACATCCGTACAGGGGGGTCCCACTGTTGATGTCATGCTGACGTCAGCAGCTGAAAAAGGAAACGCGCAAGCGCAAAAATCAAGCTTCGGAGCCCCGGATCGAATTTCTGAGGCAGTTTTCGATGCGCGATTAGTGGCGCTAATCGCGCATCGCTACGAGAAATAGGCCATATTGGAGAATCTTTAGGGAATATTTTGATTCCTCAGCCAATTTTGCACCGAAAAGGGCAGAAAAAGCCCAATTTTGTAGTTTTGAACGCATCAGAAGACAGAGAGAGACCCGGTTCAGAGATTAAAGAATATCAGAGCAAATATGCAGCCAAAAACCATGTCAGAGAATATCAGGAAGTGGCAAAGTGTATCAGAGAAGCTCTTCTCAAGGCTCGAGGCGAATGAAGCATTAAAAGAAAAACCTTGAAAGTCAGGAAGCAGTGAAGGAACCATTCAAAGCTCACCAGCACAATTGATTGCACATTAAAACTCACATCAGATCAGTGGACCAGAACTCAATGCATAGTTATTACAGAACCATTGCACCAAGTCACAGAGGGCACCCCATCAATTCACTTTTGATCCAGCTGCCTCTGCCGCAGCCCAAAAAAGAGTTACTTGCATTTAATTCCAGCATAAGTTAGGTTTTAGAAAGCTTTTTTCTTGCAGACCTATTTAGGTCAGTTGTAATAAATAATTTAGATATTTTACCTATATATACCACCCTAAAAAATGTAGTAAGGGTTGGTTGGTTGGTCTTTGTTGGTTTGATATTTTGCTTGAGCAGAGACTCGCACTGTAAATGTGATAATTTCTATAATCAAAGACTGTTGAAATGCATGGATTCTGAAACTATCTGCTGTGTCTAATTGGCCGAAGAGTGACTGTGGAATTCCTGTGCTTCTACATGGCTCAATAAGTGTTTCTTAAGTCTGTTTTAGTTTTTGTTCATGTTTGTTTTACCATCTATGTTCCACCATCTGAATTTACAGAAAAGAAGAATAATATAGGATTTGCTTGGCAGCACCCTATGCTCAATTTCTGTGATTTCTATATGTTTTCATTAGGAATAGTTATGAATATGCATACTTAAATGATCATGTTTACACTATTTCTTTCACATATGAATGATTAGTTAGGAATTCTTAATTGCTCCTAGATAACCATTCATTCACTTCCCTTCTCTGTTAGTTGATGAAAGATTCTTAATTGCCTTTTGTCCCTAACTTTCATCCCATCTTTTCAGAAATTGGTATTGTTTCATGTGTAGCTATTCTGCTCTATAATCCTCTTGTGGCCAAGAAAACGCAACAGCAAGTCTTAATCCATGACTCCATGCCCAATGGTTTGAAACTTATCATACTATTCTCTGCCTCTCTACTTGAATGCAACTTCAATCCATTATACCTCCATCCAAACTTAAACAAAACCCACTAAACCCAATAACTAGCCTAAAATCATCATCAACAAAGCTAAATCATTAAGAGAGAGCCCTCTCTGATTGCAGGTGGGATAGAACCTGTAATCCAAAGATTGGTTTGTGGTTACCTCGGCCGTATCCCTTCAGGAGCTTAGGGACAACCTGAGTGATAACAGGGGCTTCCACAAAAACCTCTGGTAGAAGGCCTTTTCCTAGTGATGTGTAGATATGTGGACCATTTCTAATGGCAATCATTTTGCAATTTTCTTGTGTCTATATGAACTGCAAGGGTTGGTGGTTTGTGTGGATGACCGTTTCCTTCCCCATAATGTAATGCTTCCATTGTCGACAGACCTACACAATGGAATACATCTCTTTCTCATAGGTGGGATAATTTCATACTGTATTTGAAAGTGTCTCACTGTGATATGCCATTGGATGCCCTTGCTGGGTAAGAACTGCACCAACAACATAGTCAGAGGCATTTGTCTCAATTTCAAATGGTTGTTGTAGGTATGGTAATGTGAGCACCAGTGCAAAGCATAAGCGATGCTTCAACTCAGAAAATGACTTATGTTGGGATTCATACCAAAATAACTTTTCTTTTGCTTTGCCCTTGGTGACTTGATTTAGAGTCCAAGTGATATGAGAGGATCCCAACACGAACCTGGGCAAGAATTTGGTAAGACCCAGAAAGCTACAGAGATCTATTAGAGTGGTTGGGGCTGGCCAATCCTGAATAACTTGTATCTTTACTGTGTCCACATGCACACCTTGCTCATCAATAATGTACCCCAAAGATTGAATCAAGTGTATTTCTCGACATTGGCACACAATTTGTGTTGTCGCATGGTTTGGAGGACCCACCGAATATGGTGTATGTGATCTTCCCAATTACGACTAAAGATCAGGATGTCGTCTAGATATACTACCACGAATGAATTGGTGAACGACCACAAGATGTCGTCCATCATCCACATGGAGGTTTGGGTGCATTTTTCAACCATAAAGATATGTCCAATCATTCAAAAATGCCTTCCTTGTATTTGAAGGCAATCTTTCACATATCAGAGGGTTCGATTGGTGCCTGGTGATAACTGGACTTCAAGGCAATCTTGCTGAAATATTTGGCCCCCTTGGGCTAGTCCAGAAGGTCATCACTCCATGGGTTTTTTACCTATTCTAGACAGTGATATTATTCAACACCCAATAGACAATACAAAGCCTCTAGGTTTCGTCCTTCTTCTATACCAACACGATCAGGCTCCCACAGGGTGATGAACTTGGCTTAATGTGTTCTCTCTACAACAGCTCCTGAATCTGCCTCTTGATTTCATTGTTCTCCATAACATAGCGTCGATAGATTGGTCCATTGAGTAGCGGTGCACTCGGGGTCATATTGATGGAGTGTTTGACCTGACAGTGTAGAGGTACCCCTTTGGGTGAGGTTAAGATGTCCCTATACTCCTCCACGACCTTTTCCATCCGCTATTGTTGTGCGAAGGAGCCTTGTCTGGAGGCTGTGGATGTGGCCACAATATTCCTCTTGCTCTGACGGAAAATCATAATGAAGACAAATTTCTCGACCTTGGAAATAATATTACTGCATTGTTTAACAAAGATAATAAAAAAAAATCAGTAGGCGACGCTACCTTTAGTATTCTGTACAATTTCTAACCCAAAATAATAATAACATAACAAGGTCTAGATTCATATATAACATAACACTTCCATAGGTATGGCTAACCTAATAAAACATCACAAACTTCTACAGGGGAACATTGCATAATACCTCATTTGCAAAGGGCTTGATGCTATAAGGCAAATGACACTGCTCGTTGACAAAGAGATATCACCCTTGGTGGAGCCACTCAATGGTGTGCACCTATGGGTGTGGTGTCATTGGTAGCTTCAATCTCTTAAAGACCTCGAATGAGATCAAGTTCTTCTGGCTCCCACTGTTAATAATGAACTGCATCGAGGAACCCTTTACTGACATCTACAAGTGGAAGAGGCACTCCCCCTCCTTTAGATCCTTAGGTTCCATCTTTTGGATCTTGGTGGTGGTTACTATCATAGTGGGTTGGGCGTCAATGATTTTATTTTCCTTGTTGGTTCCCTTGTTGGGTTCTAGCTCAAAATTAGAGCATTATTCACGAGACATTCATTCGTGTTGTGAGTGGGAGTTTTATGGAACTCACGCCACTTGTCGGTGTGTTTCTTCACCTTCCCATTATTATTGGATTGCAGCTTCAAGGAGTTTTTCTAGGGGTCGTGGCCCAAATTTTCCCTTTGATCTGTGAATTAGGGGCGCCTTTTCTCTACTTCGGGTTCGTAGATCCAATGTATCGCTTCTTCTACTTGAATTTTTGCTCAATCTTGGTAGCATATTGGTATGCTGCACCAAGCGAGGAGATGTCTAGGAACTCCATTTCCTCCTGAATGTATTTGTACAAACAACTGTGGTACTTGAGCACCAGATGTTTCTCAGATTCTTTGATACCTAACTTTGTGTGAAGGTTATGGAAAATATTCGTCAGCTCATGCACATATTGATCCCTTTGCTCCCGCAACGTAGTCCATTGTATGTACTTTTCATCATAGCTCCCCACAGGGTAATATTTTTCCTTGATGGTGTCTCAGAAAGAATTCCAATTCAGTACGACTGAAAACATTGAGGTTCTCTCTCATCCCTCTATTCATAGTATGTTTCCCACTAGTTCTTGACATGAGGGGAAGTTTTGAGGAGTGCAAAATTAATCTTTTCCCTATTGGAAAAATCATGAACCAAAAAATATCGTTCAAACAGATTTAACCATCTATCTACGATGTCTGCATTCTATCTGGCCTTCAAATATGGGTATGTAAAAATTGATTTGTACCTTGAAGGGAGTGGCGCCTTCAGAGTGGTTTCTGGATGAAGATACGTCACATGTGGGTATCCGCCGAAGGATCTAGGAAAAGTTTTCCATCATCGCGTTCCTCGTCGCTTGAGGGATTCTTCGATGCACCCTCGTCTTTCTTTTCTTTTACCGTGGGAGGCCATCGGGGTTTCTAAGGCCGGCCTTGTAAAGGTTTAACCAGTTCAAGCCCTATCTCCTTATACCTTGACCTCATTGGGGACATGCAAAGAAAAACATAGAAAGTGCAGACAAATTTGATACCACTGATTTAGACTTATGCAGGAATGAAAAAAATACATATATGAACATAAACACATGCATCATAAATAAATCTTCATTTCATTAATATTGAAGAATTGAAAGATGCTTACATACATAATGGAAATAAAGTAGCTCGGACAATGGTAGCTTATCTTTGAGAAGAGATGTGGTAGATACATGCCTCTTAAGTGTGTTACAATGAGGCTCAAGGGTCTTTTTATTATTGAACAACAAAGGGAAACCCTAAACAACCAAAACCCTAACCCTAGGAGATGGAACATAACTTGGTCATATGATCTTCATTTAGCATGTATGATACCTCATTAGAAAGGTATATCTGAGTACTACAAGATTTGTGGCAAGCCTTCAAACCTGTTGTAGACATTAAAAAAACGTTGTACAGGGGGTACAAACGACTACATAAGTTCAGGACTTGAAAAAACTGCTAAAAATAGTAAGTGTGCTATAATAAAAGGAAATTGATGAAAACGACTAGAGGTCCAGGTGGAATAGACAAGTGGTCACCAATATCCACTTGTATCAAAAAATTATTTATGATTGGATCTACCTCTCTCAACATAGCATAATACATAGGTTCGTAGTTAATTTTCCACCTACAATAATCCCAATCCACAACCCTCTTTCCCCATCAGTGTATGCAAGCCAGGGAATGGGATCCCCTTATATGCTAAGAAGTTCCTCAACTTATCTTTCTTCCCTCTAAGGCTCCAACATAGGATGGATATGAAATCTCTTTGGTGGGATTCAAGTGATTCTCAACTTAGTCTATATTCCTCTCAATAGCAACAATTATTCTTACACAGTTAGAAATCATTTGTAATTCATGGTAGAAATTTGGCATAAATTTGATTAGTATAAGAACATTCAATTACAATTAGAAGGAACTCTCCCAAATCTCCCAACAAAATGAAAATTCAATCAACATAGTAATTTGAATTTCCTAATAATTTTATCCCTCCCTTCATGGTTAAAAAAGCATAGCATAAGTATGCATGGCATAAAGAGGCCATATATCTTTAAGGAAAGCCCACATACCTCCATGCAATTAGTACAAGGTTTAAAATAAAATAAAACACGAATTAAAGAGTAATAATTACAAAATATCAAGGAATTATGATTAAATTAAAATAATATTATCTTCATTTATTCCCATACCCAAGCCTTCCTTATCTTTCTTCTCTCATGAAGTCATATCCCCATTGTTTGTCCTCGTTTTGCAGTTTGTGATATTTTTATACCTAAATTCAAATTTTGGTTACAATTTATGTTTATTCAACATATATCCATTCACACATCTAAATCAATGGTTTAGGGACCAAAACTATTGATAACTTGTTTGTATCGTGTGCTTTTTAAGTTTTCTTCGTCTTTAATGTAGGATAAATTTCTTGCTTAGAGACTGAAGCTCGAAATGCAATTGCATTGACTAGAATTAGAATTATTCTACGAAACTTGTGATGACTATAAAGAAAAACATTTGTTGTTGATTACATTTATTGTTTATTAATTAATTTTTCTTTCTTTTTCTCATATGGATTTGCATTTTCATTAGTTCTTGTGAATAAAGAATACACATTTCTATTATGTGTGTAGTTTGGTGTTATATCGAACACAATAACCCTTCTCCCTTTGTTCAATACCACATCTTTGATATTGCTAGAAATGGTTGAATTTTACCACATTCTAGGTGACCATCAATGGCAACAAAGCTTCTTGGACCCACCACATGTTTGTCATAAATATAAATGTAATGAACACCATGTGAACTTGTAAGACCTCATGATATAGTTTCTCAAACTAGCATCATGTATGCTCTTAATTCATGCCCAAAAAAAATTGGCACCCATATCATATCATGCCATTGATCATGTTGATCCAATGCCATCTAAATGTATATAATAACATATTGGTATTTTCTAGCTTTATCACTGCATCCTTCCACTGCGTTGTACACAAATTTCAATTCAATTGTTCTTTTTATAAGCCATAGTAATTGCCTCACATTTAGATAAGCCATATTCATGTTCATCAATTGGATAACTTCAATTTCATCATGCTTGCTTCTCAGCTTGGGGTTGGAGTGCTCCAATGAATGTTTCACTGTCCCCTAACTTATAGAAAAAGAATTGTCCAAATAAGTAAAACAATGTATAATTTGAGTGGGCATATTCTTTAAGAACATGTGGTTCCTCCTCATAGGTTACAAGTTCAAAAATTGACAAAGGATAGAGTCTATATTTTCCCTATTGTGATGAGGCTCAAGGGGTAGATATCCCCTTCAATAGGGACCCAAAATGATTAATGATGGGATGTGTTTGCAAGATTTAATGACCCTTGCTAAGTCAAAAGTTCCTACTAATATTGATTTGCAATTTCATTTGATCTCTTTTTTTTTTTTCTTTGTGGTTGGAAATTTAGTTGACTTAAAGCTTGAAATGCTAAGAATTAAAGAATAACTTAATGGTGCCTTTAGATGGGATTTGGTCTTTGTGAGCAAGTAGTTGGGCGCCTCTACTTCTCCTATTTCCCTTATTATGTTTCCTATATCATTGACTGAGATCAATTTTGATGAATACTTACTCATAACATTGGTTCGTTACTCTCTAAAGTGTCCACAATGGAGGATGTAATTGGCATAAGCCTCTTCTTAGTGATAATCCTACTTCCTCTAGCTCTGTTATTCATAATTCAACTTCAATTATATGTAACTTAATTTATTTTACTTTGCTAAAAGTACATTCAATTTTATATACGACTTAAACCTAATATACATAGTTTGAATAACGGATGAATGTACCTGAACATTTAAGTCATAGGTTTTTAAGATGCATACTATGGTTGATGGGCTATGAAATTACTCTAATCCATTCCATTTGATTAAACCATATTAATTATTTTGAGTTTTTAAATATTATATTTAATCAAATTATATTTTATTAAAAAAATTAAATCTGATAAAGAATTTGTTTCCCTGACAATTAATGAATCTATTATTATCCCTTAGTGAATCTATTATTATCCTGCCACTAGGCATTGTATATTGCATTGAGTTTTTGGTCAAACCATATTAATTTGGATCTGACCAAAAAATTAATGCAATATTTCTATAGTTTAACATTAGAAATTAATTTGATAATTTTTTTTTTAAATACTTTAATTTATTTATGTTCACTTTGATTAGCTATCCGATTGAACATGTTATTACTCTATGCTTTAGAATTTATGTATTAGTTAAAAAACCAAAACTACAAAGGTCCAACCATACTAATTTAAAGATACACATTAAATTGGTATATCATTTTACACATTAAATTGGTATATCATTTATAAATAATGATACGCATTACTTAACCTCACTTAAAGGCAACCTAACCTGACATGTTTATATGCCAAAGACTTATGATTGAATAAAATACTTGCCAGAAGCGCAACTCCTCCATGTTGTATTTGTAGTTAATAAACATTTTCTAAGGCTTGATAAATTTATTGAATAAACGACTTTGACTTTTCATGTTGATTATGTAATGAGTTTAAAATAAACACTTTAAACTTAAAAGAAGGTGGTTAACACCATAATCCACAATAGCCTTCTACATTTATAATCCACACTAGCAATAAGATGGCGGAAGAAGTAACTTTGACGTGGTTAAAAAGTTTTAAAATAATTGAATAATTTTTTATTTGTGGGGTATATCATTTATTTTAATTATCATTATAATTATACATTTAATTTCATATTTAATTTTTTATATAATTTATTAAATATTGTAATGGGTTTTAAATAAATACTTCAATATATGTTAATAAATATATTGAATTCTATTAATCAAATTAAGAATTAAATTTATTTTCATTATACATGGTATGTTTTTTTAAGTAATGTATGTTACGAAACCAATGGATTAATAGGTTTCGCTTTACGTTTCCGAATTACAATGAATTTAAAGTGCGTGTTTATTTTTTAATAAGTTAAATTTAATTTTTTTAGAAATTAATTTTTCATATATTTAAATTTTTTTAATTAAAAATAATATATATATTATTATTATATTTTTTTTAACTATAACACTTATATTAACTATTTAAAATTGGTTGGACCGAAACCAAAACAATTATCAATACAATATTCAGGATTCTTTTTAGTTGCAGCGTTCATTTTCCTTACATAGATGTAGATTTACTCTAGATTACGGGATCGGGTTCCATGTTGGTTCTTTATCATTCTTGCTTAAGGTTCCTTGTGGTAGGAGGCATGCCAGGTTTGCTTTTGCGTCTGCTTCCTTATTTGAGCCACGTAGAATATGGAAAAGGAGATAGGAAGAGAAGTCTTGGAGCACATATCTCAGCCTTTGAAGTGTCTTGTTGAGCGTCAGATTGCTAAAGTGGTCCTCCGAATTTAATATCTTTATCAAAATTTATGAGTCCCTGAATAATGCCTTTTTCACGTGCTATCTGACAGGCTTTTAGCAACCCAAGGATTTTTGCTTGGTTGTTGGTTCTCTGTCTAAGTCCCCAGCTGAAGCTATCTTCACGAATACCCTCCGGGGAGTAGATCACTCTGCCTGCTCCTGCTGTCCCTGGATTGCCTTTGGAGGCACCATAAAAAAAGATTGTTGTTTTACCCTGTTTCCTCCACCAAGCTTGAAAATTTGCATCCGTTTCTCGTAGCCTTCATACAAGAGGTTTATTGGGGCAAGTGGTGTTGTTTATCCTGTCTCGAAATATATAAGTTCCCATCCATTTTTTTCTTCTTCCGGGAGAAGCATGTTATCATTTTTAAGGGGACGATTGGCCACAGTGTCGAGGAGTAATGCTTTTGCTTTTGTTGCCACCTTCAAAGGGGAGTTCAGAATGTTGTTGAAGATCTGGTCGTTTCTGGCGAGCCATATTTTCTAGCAGACATATTTAGGTATTTCTTTCCAGATTCTGTTCCATGTTGTCTTTCTTTGGGTCATGTGGGGATAACACATTCTCTAGGTGCTAAAAAGGTTAGCTACTTTGACTTGCGATGGGGCCGAGACATTGAGGCCTTAAAGGATACAGTCCCAGACTTCTTGAGCAAAAGAGCAGTCCACAAACACATGCTCCATGGTTTCCTGGGCTTTGCAGCAGAGAGAACATTGATGTGGCCCGTGAATACCTCTTTTAGTCAAATTGTCGCCAATTAGCACTTTCCCATGCATTAATACCCAGGTGAAGAAATTTATTTTGGGGAGACCGAGAGGGTCCCAGACTTGTTTCCACACAGATTCGGTATGGCTCGAAGCTTGCTGTGGTTGAAGAGAGGCAAATCCATGCCTTGCGTTGTAGATTCCAATCTTTCCCCATCCCCATTTGTCTGTCAAATGCATGTGAATCAGTGTCAGTCCTATTAACGCTTCTTCCAGGAGGGTCTTTTGATTGCGCATTTGATCTGGAACTCGAGAGATTTCCCAAGTTCGCCATTTTCCGGAGTCGTCCCATGTCGAGATATCTGCCAGGGTGAGGACTCCTTGCTGAATTAGCCAGTTCCTGATTTCTTTGATTGCTTCATTTTTTCTCAAAGGTGATTGTCCCATTATGTTGTCTTGCCAGAGCATCGTGTTTTTTCCATTGCCAGGAATGCGATACAAGTGCTTTTGGAAGAACTCTATCCCCCGGCGGCAGAGATGCCATATCGATGTCCCTTTGATGCTGTTATCTATTTGTATGTTCCTTAGCAATGAGCCTTTTAGATATTTTTTCCTTATGACCTGACTGACAGGGTGTTTGCTATTTAAGAAGAGGGTCCACAGTATTTTACCTCCAAGAGCTAGATTGGCAAGGCCTGGGTCTCTTATTTGCAAGCCTCCTTCAGAGATGGGGCGTTTAATTGTATCCCAATTCACTAGATGGAATTTTCTTTGGTTTCCTCTTCCTCCTCTCCACAGAATATCCCTGATAAGTTTGGAGATATGTTTCGTGATCTTCTTTGGAGCCAGAAGAAAGGAAGCCTGATAAATAGGTAGGGAAGACAGTATAGATTTTATAAGGATGAATTTGCTAGCATTGGTGAGCCATTGACCTCCCCAAGCTGTAATCTTGGACTTAATTTTTCTTATTACCTCTTTCCACAACGATAATTTGTTAGGGCCCTAGGTTGTTGGTAACCCGAGATATTTGATTTTATCCCAAGAAGCGAATCCCGAAAAGCCTAAGGAGAGGGCTATTCTCTGATTGCTTTTTGATCCACATCCCACCCATATATTGCACTTTTCCTTTTATCTATAAGAGCTCCTGATATGCTGCAGAATTTTTGAAGAATTCCACTATAAACTTTGGTTATCTTGATGGAGGCTCCGCCCAAAAGAAGAGTGTCATCTGCAAATAGAGCGTGATTGAGAGGCTCTAGCCCTTTCATCAACCTGACTCCTGGAGCTATCCCTACTTTCTTTTCAGCTGTCAATTTTCTACTTAGCGAGTCTGCCATCAGAATGAACAAGAAAGGGGAGAGGGGGTAACCTTGCCTTATTCCCCTCGAGGCTTGGAAATAGTTTCTTGGCCTGCCATTAACTAAAGGAGCTATCCATGGCTTTTTAGTACAAGCTTTAATAAAATTGAAAAATTTAGAGCTGAAACCAAAGGAAAGGAGGACTTTGTACAGGAAAGAAAGATTTACCTGGTCGAATGCATTTGCCATGTCTAACTTTATGAGCATACCTTGCTCCTACCAAAGATAACTGGAATGTATGACTTCTTGTACCTGTATTACATTGTCCAATATATGTCTCCCTTTGACAAAGCCGCCTTGGGTGGGAGAAATGAGTTTCCCAAGCAGTGGCTTGATTTTGTTTGCCAACAGTTTTGTCAGGATTTTGTATGATGCATTGCAGAGCGAGATTGGCCTAAACCTGTCAAAAGTGCTCAGATTCACTTCTTTTGGAATTAATGCAAGGAAGGTAGAGTTAGTACTGCCTCCCACTTTGGATTTTTGATGAAAAGCTTTAATCATCCTCAGAAGATCAGTTTTTATTATTTCCCAGCAGATTCTGTAAAAATGAATTGAGAATCCGTCAGGTCCTGGTGCCTTGTCTAGTTCCATGGACCATATTACTTTACAGATTTCTTCCTCGGAGAAAGGTTTCATAAGACTAGTGTTTCCCTCCTTTCTTACCAAAGATGGAATGTGGGAGAGAAATTCAGAGGTGACTTCTTCACTCCCATTCCCTTCCTCTTTATACATATTCTGTAAATGATCTTCTGCTGCCTTTTTTAGTTGTTCTTGTCATTTGAGCACAGTCCCATCTGAGCAAGTGATTTCAGAGATATGGTTTCGAGATAGCCAGGCTCTATATTGCCTATGGAAGAAAGAGTTATTTTGATCTCCAGATTTAAGCCACATGCTACGAGACTTGAGCATCCAAGTCTCTAGTTCATGGCGAAAAGAGCAAAATGATTTGATTTGGGTAGCTTGTTCTTTTTTTAAATCTGTAGCAGAGATATCCTTACTTTCCAAATCCATTTGTAGATCTGATAAAAACTGAACTATCTGCTTCCTGTTGCTGGTAGGAGAATTTGAGGGTTATTTAATCCATTTTTCAGGGCTCTCTTGGTTATTATTAGTTTCTGCTCCCACACGAAGTTGGGAGATCCTGCCATAGGTATGGACCATGCCTCCAGAACAATTTCCATGAACCCTTCTTTCCCTGACCAAAGCGGGTTGAATCTAAAGGGGATAGGGCCCAAATTTTCTTTCTCTTCTATTTGTAAGAGAATAGGTTTATGATCTTGTTGGCATTATGATACAAGTGTTGTACTTGATGGCAACTCACTCAGATGAAAGATCACAGTACAACAGGTTAACAACAAAGAATTACAAATCAGACTACACAGAATGAAGAAAGAGAGGTATACGCGGGTTCACCTTGACCAAGCTGCATATACATGCAGGTTCACTGACCACAAGTAGCATATACGTACACACACACTTTCACAGAAGGAAAAGTGTGTATACCTTGGAAAACTAAGTTTTTGGTCCGAGGTATTTGGTCCATGATATTTTGATCCATGGTATTGGTCCAAGGTATCTGGTCCGAGGTATTGACCCTAGGTACTTGGTCCAAGGTATTGGTCATAAGTGGTTTTGGTCCATGGTATTGAGAAAGGCCTAAAACTATAAAAGGAGGAGAAGATCATTAGGCCAAGTGTACAAGTATCGAATATCTGATGAAGGGTGAGATCTAGTATGTAGGTTATTAGCTTAGTGCTTTGCTGGATCTGAACCAAGGATGAACCCTAGCAGTTTATGAGGGATAAGATCTAATGATGGATCGGGATCTTAATGCTTAGATTGAATTATCATTATATGGTTTGATCATGCATAATCTAGATCTGAATACTGACGCATGTGTTATTTTGTAAATATCATGATCAGGGTATAATTGAAGTCTAGAATAGTTGAAAAATTATGAATTAATATTTACAGATGTGTACATTGGTTGGCTTTGATAAAAGGGTGTATACACACAGGTTCGACACATGGAAGTAGCGTATACCTTATAAAATATGTTTCAGTTGTTTCTGTTTGCTATTGCAGAGTTTTGGGTTCTGCTTTAGGTTATGGTGACTGTATTCTGGTGACAGTATTCTAAATAATCGGTTTCAGGTTTAGTGATTGGTTGATGCAGATGTACTTGATGATTGTATTGCAGTTATGATGTTGTTTATGGGTCCAGTATGAAAATTAAATGAAACATGGCTTTCAAATTGTGTGTTGTGTTCCAGGAGTATCCAGTCTGAAAATTCATGAAACGTGGTCCCTGGTAGAAGAGTGGAGTTTTCTGTAGGCTGGCACCTACGTACTAGTAAACATATTGGTTAGTACAAGAGTTAGGGGGTTGTAGCTCCCTTCTAGTAGAAGTTGGAGAACGAGAGAAGGTAGCAACCTTTTGCAGGTAGAAGCCTGCGTACTGGTATAATTATGCACCAATACAAGATTGTAAACATATTTTCTTATTATTATTAAAGGAAGACAGAGACGACAGCAACAGGTGGTTTTCACCCACATTGGGTTTCCACCTTACATCTTGGTGTTCATGTGTGTTGCTTATGTGTGATGCTTTATTTTGCTTTTACTACATTGTCTAATAACTCTCTGATATACTGGTTAAAGTTCAATGCATGATAAATTGGGTAAATCTAAAGTTCTTTGCATATACGCTAGTTGCTTTAAGTATAGTCATGTGTACACGCTAGTTCACCTAGCTGAAGTGGCATATACAAATCTATTTGGGAAATTAAATTATTGATCTGATAATACTGATTCACCCCCCCCCTCTCAGTATTATTTCCAACAGATCTGAGGCCAGCTTTGGGAGAATTTTCGAGGAGATCAGTCTTTTTCCTAGCAATAAAGAGCTCTGTGCTAGGAAGTGATCTAGGCGAGCAGAGATGTGTTCTTCCCTAGCTCTATTGTTTGTCCAGGTGTAAAGACCTTTCTTCGGTTTGAAGTCCAGAAGACCCCAATGAAGTATCAACTCTACTAATGGAAGCATTTGGTCCCTGCCACTATTGCCACCTCTCTTTTCTTTTGGATCAATGGCGAGGTTGAGATCTCCAACCACTATTATAATGAGGGGAGTAAATGTCTAAGAAATCAGACAAGGTCTGTGAGCATTCTTTCTTCTCTATAAGGTGGACTGGAACATAAAGGTTGAAGAGCGAGATGGAGAGCTTACCAGAGAGGTGCCAAAGTTCGGTCAATATCCAATGTTCAATCTCAAAGGAGATTTCTAGTTGATACTTGTCCTCCAACCACAAAGTTGCTAGGCCACCAGAGGTACCTCTTGCACTAATGGCCTTTCCTACATTTTTTCCCATTTTAATTTGCTGATCTTAAGAAGGGTTTCCCCTTCAATCTTAGTCTCTTGGAGCATGAGGATCTCAGGAGTTTCTATTTTCAAAAGATCTTTGACTACTTCAACTTTCGAAGGGTTCCCCAAGCCTCTACAATTCCAAGAGATTAGTTTCATTATTTAATGAAATTGGAGTGAGTTGATCCCCCCTTAGAGGGCCTTGCTCTAGTGTTTCTCTCGATAGACATTTCAATGGTGGATTGGCTGCCTTGCATTTTTTTCCTCTTCGCCTCTTCTTCCTTGGATTCCTTATGAGATTTCCTTCCAACTCTTTTAGAGGGTCTCTCGAATGTCTCGTCTTCCGATGACCCAGAGGTTTCCGGGGGTTTTTTCCTTGTCATTTTTGCATATGTGGGTGAGGAGGAGGTTCCTGTTGGGGAGTCAAGTTGCGTTACTGCTATGTTCTTCTTTTCTGCTTCAAGTGAGGGGACTTGTCGTTCAATCTCCTCTGTCTCTGTTTCTGGAATTTCGATTGAAGTGCTGAGCGTTTCGAATGGGTTTATTGAGGCCGTTGTCTTTGGTTGTTCTCCTCTTCCTTCTATTTGAACCATTCATGTTAAGGGGGTTTCAGACTCCATCGGTACCTCTTTCCCTTTATTCCTGCTACTCACCTTGGCTTGGACTGTTTTCTGCACCTAGATCCATTTTTCTCCTTTTGACTTCTCTAGATCTTCCTCCTTTTTTTTTTGCAGTATCTTGTGAAATGCCCATATTCATGGCAATTTCTGCATTTGAATGGTAGCTGCTCGTAGCCTAACTCTTGGATATAAGACCAATCTTCTATTGTTATCTTTATGGCTTCAGGTAACCCTATTTCCAAGTCGACTTCGACGTATATTCTTGCACATGAATACTAATCCCTTCTCTCTGCTTTGTCTATGTATTTTCCCATGGTGTTACCAATCGTTTTTAGTGACTTCGGGTTCCAGCAGTGCAGTGGAAGATGAGGGAGGCATACCCACACTGGAACTACTGATGGCACATCTTGTGTCGGATCGAAGTCTAGTGACCATGAGTTTAGATACAGACCCTGAGGTCCCATGAAATATGGTCCATTCCTAAAGATGAGATTTCTGTCTTTTACTGAATAAAAAACAAAGATAAAAAATCCCTTACCAACTAGGAAGCTTCTGATGCCTTCCTTTACTAGTGGTCACCAGTTCCTCTGTACCCACTCCTCGACAGCCTTGGGGGAAGGCCATAGCCCTGTAAATTGGCCGATGAGCCCTCTTTCAGCTAAGTTCAAAGCAGATTTGCAAGAATCTTTAATGGGCAGGGCGACTGCGGGGATGTTGTCGAGTTTGTTTACAAAATTTCGCTGAGTTTCCCTTGTTGGGTGTTTACTATTGTCGCTGATCAGCTTCCTGAATGCAAGGATCTCTAGTGGAGGAGGCGAAGGAGGAGGGGCCTTAGGGCCCCCTCCCGGGGCCATGGCGTTGGAGGGAGTACTGTACCAAGTGCTATTGCTGCGCACGTGAATCGTCTCCAGCCCGCGTTTCAAAACTCTTATCTATTATTATTATTATTATTAATTAATTAAATAAATTATTTATATTTAAAAATATTAAATAATTTTTTTTAATTAATTAATTTAATTAAAATTGGAATTATTCTAATTTTTTCAACATTAATAAAATATAAATATATATATGTATATATATATTTAAATTATTCTTTTACATAATTATCATTAATTTGATATATTTTACTTGTAAATAATAAATCAAATAAAATAAAATAAAAAAAAACAATTTTTTTCTTTATGGCTTTGCAATATGTATTATTATTATTATTTTTAATTCAAATTTTAATTTTATGGTTATAATGAGAGATGTTGTTTATATATTCTAGTAATCTTTTTTGTGTTAATTAATGGAATTTTAAACATTAACAATTTTACATTTTTAAATTCATTTCTATCTTTTCACATTTACATAAGATAATTATAAATTAACACACAAATCATCAAATAACATAATCTGAAAATTAACTAATAACGTTAGTCTATCTTTTTTTCTTTTTTTTCTTTATAAATTAACACACAAATCATCAAATAACATAATCTGAAAAATAACTAATAACGTTAGTCTATCTTTTTTTCTTTTTTTTCTTTTTTTTTTAATACTACCTAAGTACCTACGGGGATTGAACCGATGACCTATCACAAGGAGTGCCTTAACAGCGCACCCATTCACCATTAATCCAAAACCCCATAAACTACCCAACATTAATTTATCTTATAAAAGTTCCAAAAATACATTTTACAACTACATTTAAAAAACATAATAATTAATTCTTTTAATATATTAATAATTTCGCTATTATTTTAATAAATGAAAAAACAAACTAGTATACAAAATGGGTTAAACTGTTGAGACTTAACTTATCAAATGAACTTTGGCTTGTACCTCTATCTACGGTCACACATGGTCATGGGAAGTTTCAAAGTCGTTGAACTGTTGGAATTGTCACATGCAAAACTAACGTGGTGCTTTAAAGTGGTAATGGGAAAAGGCAATAAATTGTTGACATTTGTGATGGTGCTTTAAAGTGGTGAAATTCTAACACGGTTCTTAAAAAAGTGGCAAAAGGCTATATCAACTTTGGAGTTGGTCGATATAATTAATAATACCTTCCCTTCATTGAATGTTAGACTACTTTTGAAGTTAGTTGTACATCAAACTCATAGAAGGCTTTATCACGAGCACTCTTCCCTCCATTGAATGCAAGAGTACTCTTGAAAATTGGTGTACGACCCATTTCATTGTACATGATCCATTTCCTCATTATTATTTTATTTATTTTTTTCACAATTTATCTAACCATTATTCACTTTTGATTACATTATTCACTTTGGCTTACATTTTTCACCCAAGAGGACTTGAACCTAAGACTTGAAGCCAACGTTCTCACTCACTAACAATCACCAAGTACGTTGCATCACTAAGCTCAATTAAACTTTAATAATTTTTTAATTTATCAATTCTTATTTATTTATTATAATTTCATTAAATATCTTTTTTTTGTTTTCTTACATTTTTTTAACACATATACTTACATAATGCTTTCTAATTTCGTAGAATATAATTACAATAATTGTAACAATGCGAGCATAGATCCATCTTTACCCTGGATCTAATGAGCCAAGAGGGATCAAATCTTTTTTCACTCTATGCTAGTTTGCATATCAAGATATTTGATCCCTTTCAATGCTTAGTAGATCTAGAGTAAAGATGGATCTATGTTGTTTTAATTTCCCTTTTAAATAGGTGCATTCCACACGAGCCAAGAGGGATCAAATCTTTTTTCACTCTATGCTAGTTTGCATATCAAGATATTTGATCCCTTTCAATGCTTAGTAGATCCAGAGTAAAGATGGATCGATGTTGTTTTAATTTCCCTTTTAAATAGGTGCATTCCACGTGAATAACATGGGTCAATACCATTGTTTCTCAATACCATGTGCCATCTTTATTTTTATTAATATTAATATTAGGGTTAATAATGTTTTTTTGCATGGTATTAATAATAATTTGGCCCATTATATTTGACCCATAGGGTTCACCTAAACAAAACTTCTTTTTTGAGTCTTCCTAAATATAAAGTGGATGAGGGAGTAAATATTAAGAAATGTTTTATTTATTTACCATACATCTGGTTTATTTATATTTGTATTTATTTACCATACCTCTTTTATAAATATGGTATTTGGCCCATGGTATTAAAATGGTATTTAGCCCATAGGCTTCACCTAAATAAAACCTTTTTTGAGTTTTTGTAAATATAAAGAGGTTTATGGAATATAATTATTTATTTATCATACTTCTAGTTTATTTATATTTTTATTTATTTACCATACCTATTTTTCGAATGTTCATAAACCTCTATATATTTAAATTTATATTGTGTTTATACATAATAATAATTAGATTGATTTTTAAATAGGACCCACATTAAATTAAAAATATTAAATGTTTACTTTACTTTTACATATTTACGTGAAATCTACCCCATACTGGGTTGTAAAGTGCCTCTTGGCACAATAAAAGATTATGTTTATTTAATTGAGTATAAGAAATGGTGGTTATTATCACATCTTTATAGATTTTACTTAATTACAATTTTTTTTGTTAACTTTTTCTTTCGATTTTTTTTAAAGGGACCAAATAGTGTTATATACTTTTTATGCAATTATGGTGAATTATGCCATTTACGTCATTCAATTCAATTCTAAATTATCAAAACATTATATAATATAAATAATAACTAATTATTTTAATATTATATTTCTTTTATTTTTTTAAAGCAAATAGACTTTCCTAATTACAGGGTTAAATGTACTTTTCTATATTTTCTCAACAAAATATAAATAAAAAACATGATAACTTGAACCACTTGAAAATTAAATTTTTCTTTGCACGACTAAAAAGCATAGCATAAGTTTGGCATGGCATGAAGGGGCTATATATCTTTCTGGAATATATATATATATATATATATATATATATATATATATATATATATATATATATATATTTTTTTTTTTTTTTTAAATCATGGTGAATTGGTATTTCGTTGGAGTAATTTGGATGAGATCTATGACCACCATAACGCCAACAATACACCAAGAGCATATAAAACAACATGTAAGACAAATACACCTATGGTTATTCAAGCCATATCATAATGGACCAACATGTTTTGAGAATTGAACCCGAAAGGATCACAAATAGTTTTCCTCGCTAGTTAAGCTAAACCCAAGGTATGGAGAGACTACATATAATTAATTCAAAGCTTAGGATAAAATAGAACATGTATTGAATTAAATAAGGTTAAGGACTAAACAATATTTCTTCATTAATTATCCCCCAGTGAATCACCCTCCTTTCCCTCTTCTGGTAGCCTCATTCTTTATCCTTCTTCTACAACCTGTGATATGTTTATGTTACAAATTATTTTTGTCATATTAGTAATTCAGGGATAAATATTCATCATATGCACATTTGCATTGCTAATTTAGGGAAAGGAACATTACCAACAACTTATTGATAGTGAAAGTTCCTTGCTCATAAATTGGAGCCCAAAATGTGGTTACATTGGCTATAACTAGATTTGTTCTATACAATCAAAAGTAGCTTATGATGATTGAAGAAAAAGATTTGTTGTGGATCACATTTATTATTTATTACTTCAATCTGCTTTCTCTTTGTAATATGAATTTTCATTTTCCTTAATTCTTGTGAATAAGTATATATCTCATTGATGTGTGTGTAGTATATTGTTGTAGCATATACATTGGTCCTCCTCCCTTTTTTCTATACCACATCTTTGATATTGTTAGAAACCACTGGGTTGCACCACATTCTAGTTGATCATCAATAGAAGCAAATCTTTTTCCACCCACCACATGTTTGTTAAAAATATACATGTAATAACCACCACATGAACTTGTATGCCTTTGTGAACTACAGTTTCTCAAGTTGTCATCATTTATGCTTGTAATTTCATGTCCCAATAAATTCAGCACCCATGTCATATTATGCCATTGATCATGTGGATCCAACTCCATCAAAATGTATACAATAACATAGTGGTATTCTCTAGCTTGATCACTACATTTTTTCATTGCATTATAGAAAACTTTTAGTTCAATAATTCTTTTTATAAGTCATAACAAATGCCTTGTATTCACACAGACCATATTCAGGTTCATCCACCAGATAGTTTCAATTTTGTAATGCTTTCCTCTCAAATTGGGTCTAAAGTACTTCATTGATTTCTTCAATGTAGTCAAACTTGTAGCAAAATTTTGTCCAAAACAAGGTGAGCACCATCTTAAGATGAATAAACCCATAATAACTTAGCAACAAATGCTTGAACAATTGCACCATTTAAAAGATATTGATTGAACACTCCCTCCTTTTTATAAGTCACAACTTCTTTGATAATAAAAAGGCTAATGCCTTCTTGATTATGATTTCATCCTTTCCTTATATTTGAAGTCTTCCAAATAGTATTGAAGAAACACTAAATGACTTGGGATACACGTAAAATTTTGTTGATTGTTAAAGGATGGCTATTGCATTTCTTTATGTGTCTAAATGTCTCTCCTTAATAGTCTCACTTCTTGCCTTTCATTTTATCTTTCCTATAATAATCAACAACACCTTTCATTTTATCTCAATTTCTCTTCATCGTGGTTGGTAAGTCAATTGACCTTAAAGCTTGGAATGCTAAGAGTGCAAGACTAATTTAATGGTTCCTTGGTCTCTCTGGGCATGTCGCTAGGTTCCCCTACTTTTCATGTCGCCCTTGTTATACTACCTATATTATTGATTATACTTTTGATGAATAATTGCACAGAGCATTGGTCCGCTACTCTTAAAAATTGCCATAGTGGAGGATGTGATTCAAGCCACGTTTTTATTTATGCCAAGGAAGGTGTAAGCCTCTTCTTAGCAATTATTCCACTTCCTTCGGCCTCCATTATGTACATTTTCGCTACTATTTATGTACCTTGATTTGTTTACTCTTGTAAAACTACATTAAATTTCATATACGTTTTGAATCTAATAGCAAATGTTTGAATTATTGGTGGATATAACTAAATATTTAGGTCACTGATTATTGATATGTACATTGTGGTTGATGGTCCATGAGATTACTATATTCCATTCCATTTGATTAAACCATATTAATAAATTTTAGGTTTTTTAAATATTGTGTTGGATCAAATTGAATTTCGTTGGTAATTTTAAATTTAGTTGATAAAGTCAAGAATTTGGGTTTCCACACATTCTTATTATATTTGAAGGTGACAATGAATGAAAGATATAGTTTAAGATGTCAGAGCAGAAAAACATTCGGAGGTGACAACAAATTACAATTGTCAGTTAATATTTTAAAATAGATAAATATTTACGAAGACTTGTTTATCTTTATCTTCATCTTGTAGTGGACATTGAAAAAGAGATTCAAAGTTTAAAATATATCAAGATAGAATAGGTTAAACTTTTGAGGTCAATTAGGGTCATCTTGGGTCGTTGAGCAAAATGGTTGTTATCTTCCCCACCCAAGTTCAAATCCCCACTAATAACATGATAATTATTTTTGTAATTGCTTAATATCTATGATTATTGTTGTATTAGCTTTAAGCCCTATGAACTCTTAAGTGATTATACATGTAAATTGGCTTGATACTAGCAACCTCATTCTAGCCTTTTCTTTCCTTAAAATAAAAATATTAAACTTTTAAATTTTAGCCTACCAAATCAACTTTGAGGTATAATTTAAAAAATACATCTTATAAATATCATGTAACAACTATAAAAAAACATCTCCACAATTGGTTTTTAGACAAAATATCTACCATCACTCTTGCAAAATATCTATTATCAAACTTATGATAGGAAAATAGGGTCATGGGACGTTTCAAAGTAATTAAACTACGGTAAATGTCAAATGGAAATCTAGAATGGTGCTTTAAAGTGGTGAATATATCTAACATGGTCATTATAGCTCTCATTTAAAGTGATAATAATATACCAAATGGTCAATGTAAGTAATAGTATTCGTTTAACCACTCTTCACTCCATTGAATGTTAGATTATTTTTTAAGTTAGTTATACATCAAAATCTTAAGACATTATCATGAGTACTCTTCCCTCCATGAATGCTGGATTACTTTTTGGAAGATAGGTGTACATCAAATATTATGTACACCTTTTTGGAAGAAAGGTGTACATTAAAAGTATATAAGGTATTATCATGGACACACTTTTCTTTGTATTGAATGTGAGATTAATTATATCAGGTAGTATCATGATCACACTTTGCTTTGTATTGAATGAGAGATTAATAAAGGAAGAGGTTTATATTAATTTATATTATTTATTTATTAATTATTTAGAGGATCAAATATTTTAATGTTTAAATATTATTTTAGAGTGTAAAATTAGAGAGTGTTTATATTTTGATGGATTTATCTTTTAAAGTAGTAGTTGTGGAGTTAAAATGGATTTAGTTCTTATCATGGACGATAATATGAAAATTTTAGGAAGGAATCATTATATATACCTATATGTTTGAGTTGAAACTAATTATTTGAAATTTAATGAGTATCATTTAGAAGATAGAGAATATTGTCAAGAACACCCCTTAAAAATGATTTGCATCAAAACTTTAAATAATCATATTTTTTCTATACACACATGATAGCCTTCCCATTTACCCACACCTCCTAGTTTTTCGATTTATTCGTATTCATCAAATGGGAAAGGAAGTTGATTTTGTTTTGTTTTGTTTGTCAAGTTGTTTGTGATCCTCTAGACTTGACTTGTGGCTTGTGGAGTCGCGACCTAGGGGCATATAATGTGTCAAAGTCACCCAGAAATCGCACCCGGCTTGGGTCACACCATCCTTAAGCTGACTATATTTTTAGCATGTCTCCTCCCCCTAGCACATGGCACAACCACCCTTTGTGAGGTTTGATCCTGGGTCGCCTTGTTAATGAGGCCCATCCTCAATTAATTGTGTTAGTAATACTTAACGAAAAGAAGTTGATTTTGAAAACCATTCAAACATTTAAATCTTGATACCTATCTCTCTTGCTTTGCAATATTAATAATTTATGTCACTCATCTTTTATGTTCTTCAAAATATTGTTTCAGTTGATAGCATGTTTTTTGTTTTAAAGTGTTCAATATAACTTAACATTTTATATTTGTTAATATTTGAACTCTTTATTGTGTAAATATTAATAGAAGAATCACACCAATTCAAATAAAGTGAAAAACTTTAGTTTAGTTTATCATTGAGAATAATTTTAGCATCTTTGAAATTAATTTTATTATATTATTATTCAATCCATTTCACTTTACAAATAAATTATTGTGTTTCTTAATTTAATATCTTAAATCATTTTTCATAATAATATATTATTGAAATCAACCTACCCAATATACCTTATTAGTTTATGTTATACCATAAATGAAATCAATATGGTAAACCACTAAAATCAATAGAGGAATATTCAAATGGAAATATACACTAAAATCAATACACGAATATTGAAATGAAAATATACAATAAAACCAATGTATAAGCATTAAAATGAACGTAATATATTGAAATCAATGCAAGAGACACCTAAACCAATGTATACACACTCAAATAGTTTTAATCTATTGGACATCATCAAGTAATTGAATAGATTAATGCAAAATAAGAATTGTTTTCTAATTCATCTATTATGGGTTCAATAGATTTTTTTTTAATTGTTTGTTGATATGATTTTTGAGTATATTTTATTTATTGTTTGCTCATATGCTTTTTGGGTAAATTATTTCAAGATACATTTATATAATCATTTCTAAATTCGCAAAATAGAATTAGATTTTATTTATGGTTTGCTAATTTGCTTTTTTGGTAAATTATTTCATGATACAATTATATAAACATTTCTAAGTTCACAAAATATGATACAATTATATAATCATTTTTAAGTTTACAGAATATAATTAAAAAATTATGAAACTATATTAATTATAATGCTATAAAATATTTTTAGTGTTTTGTTGGAAAATGATTCTTCTAATCATATTTTTACAAATTTTGCACAACCACCTTCTAAAATGTTGCTTTAGCTTTATTTTGGAGCCTACCTACCAACCTTTCGCAACACCTTGTCTTGCTTCATCAAGTACACAAGCTTCAGTGTTTTTTTTTGCAGAAAGGCAGCCTGCCAATCACAGCTTGATGCATTCCCCTCACAGGTTGTTCATTTTCACTTGGTCCAGCTGCAGGCTGAGCAACTTCCCCCAAGAAATTGCGCAATTCTGGAGGGAAACTAGCCTTCCCTCCAGAAATTGCACAATCCTTTCTGGTAGCTTGCTGGGCTCTAGAATTGCGCAATTCTGCCAATCAACCCTCACAGTGAAAATTGCGCAACTTTCCCCAGCAGGCCTGCTTAGCCCAGGAATTGCGCAATATTGGGCAGAAATCAATTGCTCTGCCTAGAAATTGCGCAAATCTCCTGGGCAGTCAGCCCAACTCCCAGCTAGAAATGCGCATTTCCTTATAGTAGTTGAGCAGCCTCATGCATGAGCAGTTGGGTTGACTAGTTCCACCCAGGACCAAAGAAACTTGGCTTACATGCATGGCTTGCTTTTTCCAGGAATAGAAAAAGGCAACATGCAAAAGGCATCCCATGATTCGGGGAGCTATTTTTAGCAGCTAGAGGTTACATGCAAAGTTCATTTAGAAACTTTCCTCCAAGTGTCGCTCTTTCATAGATTTGTGGCATGCGCGTCATGAGCTCAAACTTATTTATTTGACGTATCAGAGCTCATTCTTTCACATCAATCTTGGAGCTCTGATATCCCACAACACATCCAAGACTCTTCGACACATCCAGCTCAGCTATCATGGGTAAGTGGCCTCAACCCGTCTTTTTCGGCATTTCTATCTCTTTTTGTGTTTTCACTTGTGTGAGTGTTGTTTGCTTGATTTCTTTGAACGCTTGTTGTCGTTTACATGCATACTAGCTTGTCCTAGAACTGTTTCAATTTTTGTTGCTATCTCACTACTGTCGCATGCATGAAACTGTTTTGCATGAATGGTCACTGATTCGGCGACTCACTTCAACCACATGCATGCTGATCCATTTACTGAATCTTTCATTCATGTTTTCATGCACTGCCAATGAATTTTTCTTTCACTTAGTGTCGCCATGCATTCACTTTCATATTTGCTTTTAGTTGCCCGTCAGCGAGTCTCGCCAACCTTGGCCCAAACTCTGCCTTCACCGAGACAATATTGCACAATCTGGAGAAGGAAGGTTCTGTCTTCCTCTCCAGAAATGCGCATTTCTACCCAGGCACTATCCTCTAGGACTGTTTTGTGCATTTTTTAGGGACAATGACTAATGGCCAAGAGAATTGCGCAATGCAGTCCTCGAGTCTGTAATTATTGCCAGCTGGAATTGCGCATTGCGCAATCCCAGCAACCAGTCTGGATTGTGCATTTCGCAAATCCAACAGCAAGTCTTGCCTCCTAGACAACCAATATTTCCTTTTGTGTAGTTCTGGTAGCCAATCACCCAACCTCCCAGAAGAAATTGCGTAATCTTGCCTATCAGTTCCCTAGGTATGTGTTGTGTCATTCCTCGAATTTGCTTTGGTTTTCACTGATAGATTTTTTGCCATGCATGTTTCTTTGTCTCAAGATATTTCATGTGTTCAGTTGCCTCTCAGTAGTACAAGATCAATGGCCTCCCAGAGAGTGGGATCAAAAGACACTGATGCAAGTACAACTGAAGCAACAGTTGAGTGAGTGTTCACTTGTCTACCGATCTATGAAGATACCAAACTGCTTCTAGACAAGGACATCAAACTAAAGTGGCAAGAGGTCAATGAAGCATTTGCAAGCACTTTTGAGGAAGAAGTCGAAGACCATCAAGTGTATGTGAACACTCACAAGTCCATCTTGTACCAGATTGCATGCAGATACCCCACGTTCCCATGCACAGACATTATACACTGGATCATCTCTCACACTAATCCCGAGACAATGACTTTGAGCCGTGTCAGTGGGACGAAGATTGCAACCTTATGGGCACAAGATTATGATGATATGTACTAGATTTTAGAGCTCATGACTATCATGAAAACTCCCTTCAACTTACCAAACAACAGTGCTAACTCTAGAGACATTCTAAAGAATTGGGTAAAGGAGCCGGCTCGATTCAGGTTGACACCCAACTAGATCTTTAAGACAAAGATATTGTGGAAGGCATATCAATACTTGGTCATATTTTATTGTTGACTGTATGGCCAATAAAGTATGAAAGCCTTCCCACAGAGTTGGGTGATCGTGCTGGACCAACTGGCTAGAGAAGGAAAACAATATAACTGGTCTGGCATGTTGGCTCATTAGTTGAAGGAACAAGTAACGAAGGCTCGATAGTCACCTGGAGGTATGCATGTAGAGATTTACATGTTCGCCTACATCTTAGATGCAATCTATGCCCGACAGAAGTTCCCGAGCTTGGAGTGGGCATGGTCACCAACAGAGACTGTTGCGAATTCATATTGCAAGTTGTTGTCTGAATGCAGCTTCAGAGGAGTAAACACACGGTTGTCCGATCATTTTGTCACCCTAGTTTACAAGATGATATTCGAACAGGATCCACCCTGCATGTTGAAGGAAGCAATGGAGGCACTGATTAATCATTGTTGATTGGTATGCCTCACTGTCCAGCACCTTCATCCGAATGTTCAGCATGGAGAAGCCTCCACATGTTCTACCGAAATTGTCCTTGGACATACTTGTCATGTAGGAAGTAGCATATCACATCTCGACAGGATTGATAGTTAGATTGCACCAGAAGAAGAAGGAACCTTGGCCCGCTCTTCCATTGTCGATTGTGTTATATGAGATCTGGAGTATCAAGCATGTGGATGTTGAAGCAAAACATATGAATAAGTACCCATTTGACCTCTGAAGTTACAATTTGTATGATCCACATTTCATTGTGAAAGATCACTGCACGAGAGTACAGTTCAACTAGATCCACGGGGAATTTCATTGGGCCAGGGAGGACCCATGGAGATATTGCTACAATTTCTCTAGACCTAATGAATAAGTTGGCTTCGTTGTGGAGTGGTTAGTGAATCAACATGAAGAAACATCCCGGAGATCACTAACACCAACAGCAGAGGCAAGCATACCAGTGCGCGACAAGGGTAAGAGGAAGACTGTCGATTGCATAGAGGAAGAGAAAAGCAGCAAGTTCTGAGTATATCCACTTGTGGAGAAAGTAGCTATGGATATAGAGGCAAAGAGGCACCAACACGACATGCGAATCACACAAAGGTAGAGGAATAAGAGAAGAATGGAAGAAACAGAGAGGGAGTTGCATCAGTTGAAAGAGAAACTCCGAAAGGAACAAGATCTCCGCAAATAGGAGAGGGAAGAAAACAACAACAGGTCCAACAAGGGGCGCAACATGTGCAAATAGATGAAACAACGCAAATACATGTAGTGGATTCATCAGAAAAGCTAGCATTAGGTAGATGGGGTGAACCATCGCAGGAGCAAGACTTCGCTCATGAGATAGAACAAGCACTTCAACAGTTGGATGCACACATGGAGCAACAAGAGTTGGAACATGACACCAACCTCATGCCTCATCACCAAGAGGTCGACTTACTCGCTTCACTACATCTATATGTTAAGCAAATCTCAAGTGACCAAGGAGGCACTGAGATCCTTGGAGATTAGCCGAAAGGAGATATGCACAACATCTCATTCGAAGAGTCTCAACATAGAGTTTTGTAGTCTCATAGAGTGTTAACTCTGGAGGATCATACATCTCCTGCGCAAGTTGAAGAACGAGTGATCGTGACTGATGTGTGCAAACATCCAATAGCCTTGGCTGATGCAATAAGAGTGTATTCCGAAGCCACTAGCTCAAGTGTTTGCTTTCTAATATCTGAGAATGAGCGAATGGCAAAGGAACTATAGACGGCCAAGGAGGGAGGCGAGTTGGTGATAGCGGGCGCTGGAGCTGAACTGAAGAAGCCAATACTAGATGAAGTATTGTCCCTTGACATAGTTATGCGAGCGTTGTACTCCAAGTTTGGTACCATGCATAAGGCATTCGTCCATCTCCACAAATGGCAGCAGCGATGTGCTTGAAGAGCATGTATCTTGATGAACTTACATGTTGTTGTTGATGACATGCAAACATGGACGATGAAATACAAGGGAGCCCCACTTCACTTGCCTAAGTTGATGAGGGCCAGTGCAGTTGAGCTCAAGGCACATATTCAGAGTTAGATCTAGAACTATGAAGAGCTCCCACAACTCATCACTAGGATACAGGTTTCCCATGCACGAGTATTCAAGAGTATGGATGTTGTGGTGCATGCGCATGTGATCCCATCTATTGGGACTCTCACCCAGGCAAAGACAAAGGCACAGGTCAAACTAGAGCTTGACTCGTACTTCAACGAGTTGATGCGCATTGCCAACAACCCAGACTTGCCCATTAGTGCAGACATCATGCACAAGTATGTTGCTGGTTCGGCTGCATTGAAGACAATGATGTGCATGCTTCTAGATGTTGGACAAAGGAGCCCGAGCAGTGTACCCGGATGCTATGGAGGCAAGAGCTAGGTTCCAGACAAATGTCACCTTGGAGAACATGGACACCATCAAGGAATATCTATCTTGGCATCAATATGTTACTGTTTGATCAGCATGAGAACGTTGAGGAGTTGGACTTCCATGGTTGTCTAACTCATAGTGATGTCTAGCATGGCTTGCTCAAGCCATTTCTCTCACATGGGTACATGTGCATTGTAATGTAATTTCTTGTCAAGTGTAAGTCAAGTTTCGATAGTTGGATGTAACAGTCATAGAGCAAATGAAGAGTCATGAGGGTGGTTGAACTGTCACAAAGGGGAATGTCAAGGGTCACCCCACCCTTTGCTATAAATAGTCCCTCATAACTCATTGTAGAGGCTTTTGGTTAGCCAAGCTTTCGATAAGACTATCTTGGAGAGAGCTTTGACAGTATTGTAACGAGCCTTGGCTTCTCCACACTGCAAAGCTAGTACATCTCTTTGGAGGAGCAGGCGGTTGTGGCTGTAACGTTTTGCTATCGGGACTAGTTGTTAGACATGGATGTATTGTATGACTTGAACTTACACTTCTTAATATAACAAGAGCAACACATTTCATGCACATGTTGTATTGTATTCTATGCTATCTGGTTTACTCTAAATAATATATGTATTTGATTTCTTACGCATGCATGTATATACTATTTTGTATAAGTATGTATGAATCTTTATGAAATGTGTTATTGGTTTAACCATCACTTTGGATTGCTCACTAAATTTCCTTCCATGTTGCGATGCATCTTTGCTCATGCGTTTCCTTCCTAATTGTGTGCTATCACAGGTTACCAAGGGGCACACTGATCTCAACCCCCATGTGTTAGAACCTCTCATGCATCTTCCTTGACTCACTGCAGCTGTCACACCCTTGCTCCCAACAGAGTTATCTTACTTGCCTTTGTGCGAAATCGTGGTCAAGCCATTACCGTACGACCCACTGCTAGGACTCCTACACTAAATGGTCTGAGGTCTTATTAGGAATTCTTACTGAGGAGATCCCCTGACATGTTGGTGGGTCTAGCACCATCATCATTTCTGGCACTAGAAGGAGGGCCAGATGACAAGTTGTGTCCTCTCATCCTATTTTGAACCTTTGCATATCTATCATGGATTCTTGAACTCTTCTCCCTCTAAGATGTTTTTCGAATCATGAAGATGTCACCATCACGAGGGAGTTTTTCGATCACTTGTCCACTTACATGTATGATGGTGAAGGCGAAGTGGCCTAGCCAAAGTACTTACATGACTTTCTTTCCATGCTTCATGAGGAAGATGTGTGTTCTGACGAACAGGCCAACTTACTTCTTGCATACACACTTCGCGAATCTCCACTTTGATGGATGTGCATCTTACCGGCTGACAACGTGCACTCACTTGAGAACTTATGTGATCTCATTGAAGACACTTTCTATCATTTTCATCCAGACCATCTTGACCAAAAACTATTACAACAACGGAAGGCTCCGCATGAATCGATTATGGATTTTTGGCAGTGCTTCCATGACTTGTAGTTTCAAGCTTCAAGGAGCCAGATGAAATTCCTCTATCTTTGGAACCAATTTGAGTATTGCATCAAGAAATATGCTTGTCCCAAGAAGAAGTTTGAAATCAAGCCTCGCTCAACATTCTTCAGTGATGGAGTTACGCAATCTCAGATGGATGCGGTCACTGTCACAACTGACTGTTTTCCATCCCCGCATCAAACAACTCCACCACTGCAGAGTGATGTTGAGGATCATGCTCACGCACCTATTCAACTTTCACATCCTCCCAACATCACTTAATTTTCGTGTATATTTGGTTGAGTCTATTGAGTTTTCATATGCATTCTGTTCCACAACCTCTGTCTTCGCACTCGACTGTTCCTTCGGATGATATTGTCTTGTGTTCTTCCATTCTAGATTCTACACTTTTTGTGAATGAGGAACAAGCCATTGACGAAGTTGGTGTTGCACAACCAACATCCACTATTATTCATGAAGAGTATGAGTGGGAGATTGAGCATCAACACTCGGCGAAGGATGAGTCCCTTCCATCTGAGCCTCCTTTGTTCTTTCCTGACATCTTTGGTGAACTTGCCATCCATGATTTCACACGTGTATCTCCATCCATGGATGCACCCATTTTTTATCAGTCGTAGGACACACCGGATGTTGGTCCATCATTCGAAAATGGAGAGGATAAGTTATTCATTTAAAATCCACTTGATCTTTCATCTACCTTTTCCGGAAACATAGAGGATGGATTTGTCCACTTTTCATCTACCCCTTTGTTTGATTCATCTAATCATGAGGATGTCGATGAAATCATTGATTTTTCTAATCGTGGCGGTCGTGATCCATTTGCTTCCATATTTGATCATGATCATGACTCTATCACAATTGATCTTTTGGAACCAATGGCCTATGATGATCTATCTAACGATGAAGTTGAAACACCTAAGGCTGTCAAGGTGATTTAGCCCGAGCTGATGGTTATGTCAGGTCCTTTCTCTCTTGGGGTTAGTCTCACTTCCGATCAGGAAACTGTTCAATCACCCAAGGCTCCTCATCACTCATCTATATGCATTGAAGATCAATCTCACACACATATCATACTTCCTCCACTCAAACTACACGATCCTATCGTTCATGCATTGGAGGAATCTTACATTTCAAGCACACATGCACGATGCAAGTTATCTTTGTTTCTTTCGTTTTCTTGCATGTCACAGCCAAGAATGTGCTTATGTTTCAAAGTTGCACGTAGTATCGCATGACACCGTGATAAGTCCATGGACTGCTCGTCATGCACTTGTACTCACTTATGTCCCGTGGGAACTTTGAAACATGAAGTATGGTTGTCTTCATTGTTATATCTTTCTTGCTTGCTGATTTGCACAATTGAGTTGCTCACGGACCAAGCCTTCACCAACATGGGTCAACCAATGCACTGATGGCTGCATTGGAAATATCACTTCATGTGATTAGGCCCATGCACTGTTAGTTTAGGAGTAGGAGTAGTGTTTTCTTTCAGTTGGTTTATTTGCATGCTTGTTTGCTTACTTGCTTTGTTTGTTTGTTTGTTTGCTTGCTTGTTTACTTACTAGCTTTGCTTTTGCTTTTGCTTCTACTTTTGCTTTGCTTTGTTGTTTGTTAGCTTGCTTGTTTTGTTCATAGGTTAGTTTCGCATGAAACCATGCATGACTCTTGAAACAAGCCGGGTAAAGTACAAGAGGGCTTGTACAACTATCACTACTTGGTTATATGTCATCTTGCCTTTGTATGAAGAAATTATTACCTTTAGTCCTTGATACCTCGAAGGAAAATACGTATTGTTCAAAGTGAACCTTGGTGAAAACACAACGCTTGTGTGCTAACTAGTGTCACTTACTTTAGTCGGTTGTTTTTGGGTTAACCCTTGTCAGCTTAGTCAAGTAGAGTAAGGTGAGGGGGAAAACCTTAACAAGCCCGTCAGAGATATAATAAACTACTTCTCTACTGAAACAACCTCTTCTGTTCTCAATAAGTCAGGATCCCTCTTCCGCCTCTGAAATGAATAAGTGCCATGCACAGTTGAAAAAATGAAAAGTGAAAAAATTTAAAATGAAAAATGAATAAGGGGAAAGAAGAGAAAGGCTTCCTGTGCAGAGAGGTGATGCAAGTAACTCTGCCGGGGTACTGACTAGGCTCCCTGGCAGCAGAGCCATGCTTGTGTTCCTATTGACTCTGCTGGGGTACTATCCATGTCTGCTGGCAGCGGAGCAACACCAGAGATGAAACTAAGACTCTAACGACTATATTGCTTGTGCACCAATATACCCCTCAACCCTAATTGAAACAACTATATTGCCTTGTCTTGGAATGTGTGTCAATTGACCAAGATCTTGGTAGATGCTAGATCTTACCATCAAGCTAGTGTGAAACCAACATGAACTGAGAACTGAAAAATACTTCTGGAGGTGTTAGACTTGCTTTTCACGAACAAGGTCCATTCAGAGAGCTGGAGTTCTACCAGTGTTTCGCCAAGTGTTGTAGCGGGTACAACCACCCTCCAAAATTTTTCCTTAGCTTCATTTTCGATCCTCCCTACCAACCTTTCACAACACCTTGTCTTGCTTCGTCAAGTACACAAGCTTCAGTGTTTTTTCTTGCAAAAAGGCACCCTATCAATCACAACTTGATGCATTCCCCTCATAGGTTGTTCATTCGAACTTGGTCCAGCTGCAAGTTGAGTAGCTCCCCCAAGACATTGCATAGTTTTGGAGGGAAACCAGTCTTCCCTCTAGAAATTTCTTAATCCTATCTGGTAGCCTGTTGGGCTCTAGAATTGTGCAATTCTGTCAGTCATCTCTCATAGTAAAGATTGCACAACTTTCCCCAGCAGGCATGCTCAACCCAGGAATTGCGCAATCCTGGGTAGTAGTCATCTGCTCTACCCATAAATTGCGCAAATCTCCTGGGAAGTCAACGCAACTCCTAGCCATAAATGCACATTTCCTTACTGCAGTTGAGTAGCCTCATGCATGAGCAGTTGGGTTGACTAGTTCCACCCAAGACCAAGGAAACTTAACTTGTATGCATGGATTGATTTTTCTCAGAATAGCAAAATGAAATATACAAAAGGCATCCCATGATTCAGGGAGCTATTTTTAGCAGCTAGAGGTTACATGCAAAGTTCATTTAGAAACTTTCCTCCAAGTGTCGCTCTTTCCTAGATTTGTGGCATGTGCATCATGAGCTCAAACTTATTTATTCGACGCATCAGAGCTCATTCTTTCACATTGAGCTTGGAGCTCTGACATCCCACAACACATCCAAGACTCTTCGACACATCCAGCTCAATTATTCACAGGTAAGTGGCCTCAACTTGTCTTTTTCAACATTTTTGTTTTTTTTTTTGTTTTCACTTGTGTGAGTGTTGTTTGCTTGATTTATTTGAATGCTTGTTGTCATTTACATGAATGCTAGCTTTTCTTAGCACTGTTTTAGTTTTTGTTGCTATCTCACTGTTGTCGCATGCATAATTGTTTTGCACGAACGATCGTCGATTCAGCGACTCACTTCACACACATGCACGCTGATTCGTTTACTGAATCTTTCATTCATGCTTGCATGCAGTGTCAATGACTGCTACTTTTACTTAGTGTCACCATGCATTCACTTTCATATTTGATTTCAGTTTCCTGTCGGCGAGTCTGGCCAACCTTGGCCCAAACTCTGCCTTCACCAAGACAACATTACACAATCTGGGGAAGGAAGGCTTTGTCTTCCTCTCCAGAAATGTGCATTTCTACCCAGGCACTATCCTCCAAGAATTTTTTGCACATTTCCGAGGGACCGTGACTGCTGGCCTAGAAAATTGCCCAATGCATTCCCTGAGCCTGTAATCATTTCCAGTTGGAATTGCGTAATCCCAACAGCCAACAGCCAGTGTTGCCTCCCAAATAGCCCAGATTGCCTTTTGAGTAGTTTTGGAAGCCAGTCACCCAGCCCCCTAGAAGAAATTGTGCAATCTTGCATATTAGTTCCCCAGGTATGTGTTGTGTCATTCCCCGAATTTGCTTTGGTTTTCGCTGATAAATTTCTTGCCATGCATGTTGCTTTGTCTCCAGATCTTTCAGGTGTTCAACCACCTCTCAGTAGTATAGGATCAATGGCCTCCCAGAAAGCGAGATCAAAAGACATTGATGCAAGTATAGCTGGAGCAAAAGTTGAGTGAGTGTCCGCTTGTCTACTGATTTATGAAGATACCAAATGACTTTTAGACACGGACATGAAACTGAATTGGCAAGAGGTCAATGAAGCATTTGCAGGCACTTTTGAGGAAGACCTCAAAGGCTGTCAGGTGTATGTGAACATTCACAAGTCTGGCTTGTACCGGATTGCATGCATATACCCCGCATTCCCATGCGCAGAAATGATACATTGGATCATCTCTCACACTAATCCTGAGATGATGACTTTGAGAAGTGTCGGTGAGACAAAGCTTTCAACCTTTTGGGCACATGATTATGATGAGATGTACGAAATGTCAGAGCTCATGACTATCATGAAGACTCCCTTCCGCTTACCCAACAATAGTGCTAACTCCAGATACATTCTGAAGAACTGGGTAAAGGAGTTGGCTCGATTTAGGTTGACACTCAACTAGATCTATAAGATGAAGATACTGTGGAAGGCATATCAATACTTGGTCATATTTGCATGTCGACTGTATGGCCAAGAAAGCACGAAAACCTTCCCACAGAGCTGGGTGATCACGCTGGACCAACTGTTTAGAGAAGGAAAACCATGTAACTGGTCCGACATGTTGGTTCATCAGTTGAAGGAACAAGTAACGAAGGCTCGATAGTCACCCAGAGGTATGCATGCAAAGATTTACATGTTCGCCTACATCTTAGTTGCAATTTGTGCCCAACAGGAGTTCTTGGGCTTAGAGTGGGCATGGTCACCGACGGAGACTGCTGTGAATACATATTGCAAGTTGTTGTCCAAATGCAGCTTCAGAGGAGTAATCACATGGATGTCTGATCATTTTGTCACCCTAGTTTACAAGTTGATATTTGAACAAGATCCACTCTGCATGTTGAAGGAAGAAATGGAGGCACTGATTAACATTGTTGATTGGTATGCCTCACCGTCTGGCACCTTCATCCAAATGTTCAATGCAGAGAATACTCCGCATGTTCTACCGAATTTTGCCTTGGACATACTTGTCATGCAGGAAGTAGCATATCACATCTCGACAAGATTGACAACTAGACTGCACCAGAAGAAGAAGGCACCTTGGCCCACTCTTCCATTGCGGATTGGATTATATGAGATCCAAAGTATCAAGCACAGAGATGTCGAAGAAGAAAATATGAAGAAGTACCCATTTGACCTTCGAAGTTACAATCCGTGCGACCCACATTGCATTGTGAAAGATCACTTCACAAGAGTACAATTCAACTGAATCCACAGGGAATTTCATTGGGCCGAGGAGGACCCATGGAGATATTGTTACAGTTTCTCTAGACCCAATGAATAGGTCGGATTCATTGTGGAGTGGTTAGTGAAGAAACATGAAGCAACATCCCGGAGAGCACTAGCAGCAACAGAGGCAAGCATACCACTGCGCGACAAGGGTAAGAGGAAGATTGTCAATCACAAAAAGGAAGAGAAAAGCTGCAAGTTTTAAGTAGATCCACTTATGGAGAAAGCATCTATGGCTATAGAGGCAAAGAGGCACCAACGTGACATGCGAATCACGCAAAGGCAGAGGGATAAGAGAAGGAGTTGCATGAGCTGAAAGAGAAACTTCGAAAGGAACAAGAGCTACGCAAACATGAGAGGGAAGTGCAACAACAATAGGTACAGCGGGGGGCGCAACATTTGCAAACAAATGAAACAACATTCGTACAGGTAGTGGATTCATCAGAACAGCTGGCTTCAGGCAGACAAGGTGAACCATCGTAGGAGAAAGACTTCGCTCATGAGATAGAACAAGCACTTCAACAGTTGGATGTGGACATGGAGCAACAAGAGTTGGAATAGGACATTGTCCTCATGCCTCATCACCAAGAGGTCGACTTACCTGCTTCGCTGCATCCAGATGTTGGGCAAGTCTCAAGTGACCAAGGAGGCACTGAGATCCTTGGAGATCAGCCGGAAGGAGAGATGCACAACATCTCATTCGACAAGTCTCAACATAGAGTTGTGCAGTCTCGTAGAGTGTCAACTCTGAAGGATCATACATCTCTTGTGTAAGTTGAAAAACAAGTGATCGTGACTGATGTGTGCAAACATCTAGCAACCAGAGTGTATGATGAAGCCACTAGCTCAAGTGTTCGCTTTCTGATAGTTGAGAATGAGCAAATGGCAAAGGAACTACAGACGACCAAGAAGGGAGGAGAGTTGGTGACAATGGGCGCCCGAGCTGAACTGAAGAAGCCATTACTAGATGAAGTATTGTCCCTTGACACATTTATGTGAGCATTGTACTCCAAGTTTGGTACCGTGCACAAGGCAAACATCCATCTCCATGGATGGCAGCAACAATGTTATAGAAGAGCATGTATCTTGACGATCTTACATGTTGTTGTTGATGACATGCAAACATGGACAATGAAAAACAAGGGAGCCCCACTTCACTTGCTTAAGTTGATGAGGGCCAGTGCGGTTGAGCTCAAGGCACGTATCCGGAGTCAGATCTAGAACTATGGAGAGCTCTCGCAGCTCATCACTAGCATACAGGTTTCCCATGCACGAGTATTCAAGAGTATGGACATTGTGGTGCGCACACATGCGATCCCATCTATTGGGACTCTCACCTAGGTGAAGACAAAGGCACAGGTCTGACTAGAGCTTGACTCGTACTTCAACGAGTTGATGGGCATCGCCACCAGCCCAAACTTGCCCATCAGTGTAGAAATCATGCACAAGTATGTTGTTGGTTCAGACACATTGAAGACAATGATGTGCATGCTTTCAGATGAGTTGGACAGAGGAGCCCGAGCAGTGTACCCAGATGCTATCGAGGCAAGAGCTAGGTTCCAAAAAGATGTCATCTTGGAGCACATGAACACCATCAAGGAATATCGATCTTGGCATTAGTATGTTACTATTTGATCAGCATGAGGACATTGAGGAGTTGGACTTCCATGGTTATCTAAGTCATAGTGATGTCTAGCATGGCTTGCTCAAGCCATTTCTCTCACATGGGTACATGTGCATTGTAATGTAATGTCTTGTCAAGTGTAAGTCAAGTGTCGATAGTTGGATGTAACAGTCATAGAGTAAACGAAGAGTCATGAGGGTAGTTGAACTGTCACAAAGGGGAATGTCAAGGGTTACCCTACCCTTTGCTATAAATATTCCCTCTTAACTCATTGTAGAGGTTTTTGGTCAGCCAAGCTGCCGATAAGACTATCTTGGAGAGAGCTTGGACAGTATTGTAATGAGCCTTGGCTTCTCCATTGCACAGAGCCATTACACCTCTTTGGAGGAGCAGGTAGTTGTGGCTATAACGTTCCGCTATCGGGACTAGTGGTTAGACATGGATGTATTGTATGACTAGAACTTACACTTCTTAATATAATAAGAGCCAACATGTTTCATGCATATTCTGTATTGTATTCTATGCTATCTGGTTTACTCTAAATGATATATGTATTTGCTTTCTTATGCATGCATGTATAGAATATTCTGTATAAGTATGTATGAATATTTCTTAAATGTGTTGTTGATTTAACCATTGCTTTGGATTGCTCACTAATTTTCCTTCCATGTTGTGATGCATCTTCGCTCGTGTGTTTCCTTCCTAACTGCATGCTATCACAGGGGGTGCAGTCATCTCAATCCCCGTGTGTTAGAATGTTAGGCCCCTATACTACTAGTGTAACCCCTTATTGTTATTAGTACAACCCACTTATTATATTGATGTACCATGTATTGCCCATATTGTTACTATTGTGCCCCATAGAAGCCCACTATTGTTATTAGTGTGCCCTTACATTATTATT